>LUGF01041492.1:140336-150715 GCA_001625245.1 Calycopis cecrops
GGGGGAGGACACTCCGAGCCCGCACTAAGTCGCCTCGTGTTACTCCGCGCTGGTGGGTACTTCGACAACTGTTTATGTGTTGACAATAGATTGCTGCTATGTTGCGTGTAATTTGTAACAGGTTTAATGTAATAACTTTATAGCAGCGAGCATTTTTATAGCATAAGGCGTAAACTTGCCGATGCTTATCCCGCTTGGGGCCGAGGGTGCGAACTGAACTTCATCATGTTAAAGTTATTAAATAATAATAATGGTGACTAAATATACCAGTGATCAAGATCAAATGTTAAGGCTGTTATGCATTGCGCCAGTGTTATGTGGAAAGTATTTCATTTTGCTCACCCGATGCGGAAAGGAGTATGACGGATAGAAAGATGTGACAGTGACACTATCTTTAAATGCGACTTTACGGAATGATTGTTAGAAACAACAAAACGACAAAGTATGCATGTACAAAAGGATCCCGGAAAACTGAGCATTTACTACAGTTACCAAATGGTTGTTTAAGAGCGGTTTTGTGGTGAAGATTACAACAAAGTGAGAACTTTATAGAGAACATCTCGGGGGTGTGCGCTTGAGGACTTAATAAACTTAACATTTCATGGATATAAAAGTATTTACCGTAAAAATGGTTAAAAAATATAAGGTAGGCCTAAAAATAGTTCAAAACGGAATACTTCAAAGATGTCTCTATATTACGAAGCTATACAACTTTTCTTAGCTATAACTTTAGAAAACGACATTTTATCCTATGAGCCCTTTTTTTTAATAAATATCCGATCAGTACACAGTACATCTGTCGTCTCAGGCTTCACGAGTATGATTGCTGCTGTATCGTTGGATTTTATTAAATAACCAAATAAACTGCGATGAAATCCTTCAAAGTACTTTTATTTTAATAAGTAATATTCGCGAAAATTTAGGATGTTGCACTAGCAATTTGTAAACAAATATAGAAACACAACACTGAAAACGTAGAGTTATCGAACTTCGACCACAGAGCTTAGTCCGGCTGAGAACAACAAAAAAGGTCGGTGCGGCAGCGGGCGGCGGCGGGCGGAGTCGCGTGATGTGTGTAGTATGCTTCGTTTTGTTGCTGCCGTCGTTTTGGCAAGCTCCTGTCCGCCGGAGGCTCGCGTATTGACTGGCTGCCGCTACACTCGGCTATGGAGGACTAACGTATTAGTCAGTTCATATGAATATGTTAGTACGAGTACAGTTGAACTGTATCGTCAGAGCAGGATTTAAATACTTGTTATAATGGTGGAATAAAAATAGTAAATTTGACGAGGGGATTTGTCCGTATGAAAACACTTCGCTAGTGAGCAAGCACTTCTAAGCAGGGACTTAGTTCTAGTAGGTACAAATCAAAG
The DNA here is from genome assembly GCA_001625245.1 of Calycopis cecrops. Lineage (NCBI taxonomy): Eukaryota > Metazoa > Arthropoda > Insecta > Lepidoptera > Lycaenidae > Calycopis > Calycopis cecrops. The sequence goes on from LUGF01041492.1 coordinate 141,710, forward strand.
TGCCGAATATGAAAGTACTTAGTCAAAAGCTAAACCACCACGTAATTAGAATGTTTAGGTTATTCACAGAGTTCTTTTCACTGTCTGTACTTGATTTCAAGAGAAAACAAAACAGAGTTTTAATAATCCGCCTCCGGTTCGTAAAAACCGAGAACGACGGACGCGAAGCCCAAATTTACTCGCGAAATGTAGGAGTGGGGTTTATGTAGCCTTAATGGTGTACAATACTAGCCGCCGCACCAGACTTTGTTTGTTGCATACTGTTTACTTGGTTTATGATTCAGATTTTTCTAAAATTCGAGAATGTTTAAAATATTGATATTGTGCGAACAAATAAGCCATTTAAAATAAAACTGTTTTATTTATCATAGAACCTTACAATTTCTTAAACAAAGTCAAAAACAATACATCCTATTGTACCCAGACCTAAGAAGTACCGGCGAAATAAACTAAACTTAACTAAAGGCAGACATCGGCCTTTGAAGACTACCGATGCTCACAGACATCCACATGATCATACATGTTCCCCCCCCCTCTCCTCCTGGCACTCGCCATACACAACGCACAATACGCACGAACCCCGTCAGCGTAGCTTTGTTTTTTGTTAACTTTGCGGCAACGTGTTGTGGGTGCGAGGTGTCTCTCACTACTCCGCTACTACACGACCTTCGTTCCGCAAACTGATGGAGGCTGATGATGATGTTCGTCGACAGTTCCCTCGCTCTCGGACCACAACTACGTCGTAATATCGATACTCAATATGAGTTGATATGCAAATTCACTTTGGTGTCGTCGCGTCCCTTCGTGTAAGTAATTGGCACTTCGGGTCGAGACTCGAGGTATATGTATAGCGGGCAAGTTTTACGGTGGACGAATGTACTCGGAGTAGTTACAGCGGCGAACTACGTCGCGGTCCGCTGTGGGTGGCGGATAGTTTTATGGCGGTAAGAGATGTGCGGGGAAGGAAACTTTTAAGTATATCAGCTTATTAGCTACGACTCGCGGCTTCACTCCTCTACGTAATTATTTTTTTGGCTAAATATAATATATTTTATCATATATCAGATTGTAACTTTTTGTCCCTTTGATCCAGATCCATTCTGTAGATTTTGCGGGAAAGTGTAAAGTATAGTAAAGTGTAAAGTATAGTGGTGTAAACGTGCACAGATTTATATTCTACCGACGTCCTTATACATCTACAGATTAAGAGGAAGAGCCTCCGGAACTATCATGAGTTCTCGCGTATCACTACAAACGCTACAGGCACCGGGAGTGTGCCCTCACACAGCCGCTCCGTCGCCGCAAGAGGCTGCTGCACGGCGTAGTATGAGTAGTTGTAACTACTCATACTGTAACCGTAACTACTCATACTGTAACCGTACCTACAGTTTGTTCAATAAATCATAGTTTCATGTAACAGTTGTAGAGGTAATATTATTTAAAAATGAGAATAAGAAATCTTTATGAGACCAAGGAATTTACATAAGTAAGTCGCATATTAGCAAAATATACTGCACAAGGTTATGGCTGTATTGCAGGATTTTTCGTAGATTCCATTTTACATGTGCGGATTATCATATTGTGTAAGGTCAAGTATTCGGTCTGTGGTGATGGTTTATACACAGTATAACAGTACCCAAGTACCCTAGTATTGTTAGTTAGCATCCGTAAGTTATACTCTTTAAGAATAATTCAGTTTTTTCATAAGACCAAGTCAGAAGTTCTTTAAATATTTTTAATTTCGCCTCGCACGGATAAATGAACAAGTGTACAGATTTTGGATATTTTATAATAAATGAAAGGTTTCATGTACATGATGAACCGTTATGCAAATATAATTTTTGTAACAGGCAGAGGCAAGCTAAATACACGCTTACTAATTAGCAAATTATAAACCTGTAAAATTATTACGTCTTTATGTGTTAACTAGCTGTGCCCCGCGGTTTCACCCGCGTTTAATTTCTAAGAAATCCATATAAACTTCAACACCCTATTTCATCCCTTTAGGGGTTGAATTTCTAAAAATTCTTTCTTAGCGGATGCATACGTCGTAACATCTACCTGGATGCCAAATTTCAGCTTGATCCGTCTAGTGGTTTGGGCTGTGCGTTGATAGATGGCTATGTCACGTTTGAGTTTTATATATATATATAGATATAATGAGTTTTTGCAAGTATTTAATTATTAACATGTAAACGTTGCTTAAATATCTATAGTTACAGTAACAGTAACCGAATTGTGACGCTAGATTCTTGTTATTGCGTGGCCTTCATTGGAATTGTATTGCATTTAAGTTATTCCCTTTAGATGATATATTTGTCTGATTTCGGTAGGGACAGATAATTGTATATAGCTGCGAGTGCGTGATATATATCTAGACGAAATATATATGAACACGCGGGGCTGTCCTCGTAAACAAGGCGTGAACAAAAAGGGACAAAATAATTACGAACTCGATAACTTCTGTCTGTACATCCATCGTCATCTCATTAGGTCATGATAATTTGTTTGCTGCTGCGACTGGAAGAAGTTCATGTAGATCAATGGCTATAAGTTATGACAAAGTGTAATTTTCAACTGCAAAAACAGTATTACCTTACATACATGTATTCCAGTACAGGTTTAACGACTTTAGTTCACTTTGGGCTCTTCCCTAAGGCGCCCCTTCTGCCACGTTAAAGCTTGAACGATGGTGGGCGTGATGTCGCATTGGTCTGCTCGATTGCAGCTGGTACTTGAATAACTTGCGTCCTAAACTCCGCCACGCGAATTTTCGACAGGATGCATGTGGACTCAACTAAACGATAGTGAAGTAAAAATCTTTTTTTCGTCATACTATTTCTAGCGGTCCTTGTATCAAGCGATTTTTGTGTCCAGCTGTAGGAGATGCACATTTATCCCGAGCCGTTCTACGCGACTGCCTTTTAGAAAATTGATTATAGTGAAGGCGCATTGTCTTTAGAACAATAACTGGAATGTAGTGATGTTGTACGAAAAGGAATTTCATATATTGAATGCCGACGGACTGAAATGAAATTTATTTAAGACGCTCATGAGAGACGGATAGAGAAAATATGGAATTTTATTTTCACCAATAATCCTATTTTTATTTCGTAAGCAGAAGATAGAACTCTATAGATTCGTTGAAACGGTATAAATGTATAAAAGAAATAAAGTTGTGGAGCACTTTCGTTTTGTTATTGAAGATGCAAACGAGGATTTAGTTGGTGCTATTGCTACATTGCAGCCGACTTGGGCCGCACGACCGCCGCATGCGGCGAGTGAGGTTCCGGTGGTCTGTTGGATGGTGGGAGAAAAAAAGGCGTACGTTATGTATCTGGGCGTCGGTATTCAGCAAGCAGCTCGGACTGCTCGTTAACCTCCACATATTATAACCTGTCTGCTTTGATGTATTATGCCAGTTTTTGGTAAAGAGTATTGTGTATATAAGAAGGTTTAGGCGCGATTTAGAGGAAGGAATGAGATATGATGACAGTTTTTGGTTCCGAGAGTACTTGTAAGGGGCTAGTGCTTTAGCCTCCAATACATTTGATATAATATAATGATAATTGATAAATGATAAGTCGAAACGATGAGGGATGATAAATAAAAGCGTTCCGAATGAGTGCTGATTGATAACTACTTTATTTTACTTCAAATGATCAACTTATATTTGAACGAATTGCTTACTGTGCTAATACAAGTGCGCTGGCCTGATTCATGTACGGTGACAACTTGTACAGTACTTATCTGGTTTTGGCTGTGTTTCTCTAACAACTAAAGAACTTCGATCGAGTAAACCCCTGGCTGAGCAAGTCTGATGGTGACGAGGTATAAACTCGGTCCAACATTAAATTTCCGTGTAGCAAATAAAGCGCAAGCTCTTAATGGCTCATAAAATATAATTCGGTAAGCACTGGCGCACTTGTTGTAGGCGATGCTCTTGTTTCATATCCGTCGTTAACTGAATCTCCGTGAGATTTCATGGTCGAAATAAAAAAGTGATTTTGTCGTATATGGTATTATGTGGCTAATGACTTGATTGTATGTGACCACTGGGGCCCGCAGTGGCCATCGCTTGGCCTCCTTTACCAACGCATGCCTTATAATTTTATAACGCGTCTGGTGACTATAATACGTGAGCAGAGAGAGAGGAGAGACAGGTGAGCAGATTATGGTCTGGCGATAATAGTGATCCATGAATAATATACGTATATTTTAAAAAGTACCACAGTATTTAGTAATTTCTAATGTGGTTCCGTCAGCACCAGACTCGTACGAAATGCTCCATTGGGTGGATAGTAGCAACGAAATGGCAACAAATGAAAAGGCAATATACACAAATGAAAATGACTTTAGATGTTGAAAATTCTTTAAACTTACGACTTACATGGCATGTCATGTTACATGCATATCGCCTATAACTAACACACTCACCTCGCTGTGATAAAATAAAATATCATCTCCTAGTAACACATGCTGCCCTGGTACCATACATTCTCGTACAACATCTGCTATCCCGGAGCTCTGAGAAACATCAACCAAACGTTAAATAAATTGTAAAAATATTTAGAAAGTTCAGTCAAGCTGTTGTTTTTAAATTCATTTCAAATAGACGCTAAAACATGGAGACTAAGCCTTATTACCCGTTACTTGTTCTCCTAAAGCAGTGCTATTATTTGGCTAAGGCCTGTGGCATATATAGATAATAGTAATAATAAATAAATAGTATTTTTTTTTATACCACGATGGTGGGAAAAAAAGCGTACGGCCCACCTGATGGTACGTGGTTACCGTAACCTATAGACGCTTGCAACACCAGGGGCATCACATGCGCATTGCCGACCCTTTAGGAACCTATTGACTCCTCTCTTGAAGAATTTGGAGTGCAGAAGACCAACGCCAACCGATATAATAGCTCCGCTTGCTATATAGTCCCCTGATGCGACGGCTTTGTTCTATGAATGGTAATTACTGATAAAATGTAAATACAACCTCCCTGGACGTGTTCCACTGTGGCCACTCGCCGGCTGACGTCGGTGCGGACTGCAGGCGGGGCAGTAGGAGGTGCTGTCTGTGTGTGCTCCGTCCGCTGTGTGCTGAGATATGCGCATCATATTCTCTGCGATGACTCCGTGCCGACGTGTTACACACACAACAACACGAACACTCATTAAATTATTGTCAACTGGCTCTGCCGCAAGGGTTTGTCTTGGAGTCAAGGAGAAAGATTGTCTGTGTGAAATGTAACCTAAATCTTTTCAGCAGTTTTTTCGTGACAAACTAACAAACTAATTAATAATGAATACTAATATACAACATAACAATATCTCGCGTTTAGGACCAGGTACAATATTTTGAGTTCACGCGTCAACATGCTACGAAGCATTTGAAAGTGGAGCTACGCTAACTCGTAGCGGCGACGCGGCGCTACAGGAGAGTGCTACTAAAGTCGGATCATTGTTACTTGAAACATTTACGATTTCACTTCTGTCGACTGTGAGGCAGCCATAACATGTTTTTTACCACCATCATCTTGTTAAACAGAGCTTATTTTTGTCTGAATCTTGAATAAATGTTCTTTTTTAGTTTAAAGTATTGTGGATATTTTCCAACAAAAATGTACATTGCATAAATATATAAGCATGGAATGGCAGCAAGGTGAGCCTCTTAAATAACGATTCACAGCTATCATCGTATTCAGCACAAGCAGAAGACACAATATCCAAATATACGGGAACAAACTCTCAAGGCACATGAAAATTCGCTTCCACGAACGTCAGCTCAACAGACAAAATAGTGAACTTGGTATGAATTATTACGGTAACATTGGCCTAATCTCGTTGCAGAACTTTAAGAGCACTTATCACATCTTCTCAAACAAACGTCTGCATTAAGATCTAGTTCCTGGGAGCTGTAGTACTTATACAATACAATAAGATATACAAACGCAAATCCCCTTTATTTTTCAGAAACACCCATCACTTCTTAAACAAAAATTCATACTTACTTTCTTAATCAAAATACAACTGCGAAAATCTTATAATCAAACCCAACCCGACCAATTTAAGACGTACATATAAGTAAAGAGCACATTTTAACTCAGTACCGAGCTGGCACGGGGACACTGGCGGCACAAAGTGGCACGTTTTATTAGAGATGTGCGTTTGGATAGCGGAGGAGTGTAGCGGGGATCAGCGTTTGGGAACTCGCCAAGTGCTGATGACCTATAACACACAAGTACCGGCCACTTGCGACAGGGTACAACGGCCAACCGCTCACAGATACAAATGAACTTTTTATTTCCAACCCAAAATAGTAAAATAGGTTTTTTATGCTTGTCCTTCGAATCCTGGGGCGTTCTTATATTGCTTAGGAAATGTCGCGTAAAGAATTAAATTAAGTGAATTGGTATACGCTTCTTGTAAATGTTGTGTGACATAAACAAGGAAATTGAAGATGGCGGGTGACGCGATATTTCACGGGTCTCTTATTACTTCCCGTCGGAACGAATTAACGAACAAATATAACATGCTTATCCGATGTCACACAAACACACACACACATACACATGTTTATGTCTATCTCCGGTTGTATTTTGTTTTTTATTAATATTCTTATAATATAGGTTTCCGAGTCAGCGGAGCAAACATTTTGGGTGCGATATATTATGCGGGAGGCAATGACACAGGAGGTGTCGCGCCGAAAAAAACTTTGTCGCCAAAAAATGTTTTCGATAGGAGGTAAATGTGGTAATGTACACAGATATTAAATTATAAAGTTATGAGAATAATTTGTAATAAATTCTGAGACAAACGTGACAGTGTATATTTCACCAAGAAACTGATTACATTAAGGTTTTTCAGAATCATCGCTATCTTTTTTCTTCATAGGCTCTTCACACTTTAGGTGTATCGTCAATAGAAGAAATGTGAAGAACCAAAGGAGAGTCTAGGAAATTTCTAGGACAGTGATAGAAGCTAAAACACAAAGCTTCGTAAATGAGCCTCGTCAAACGAGCGTTTAATTTTTGTAGCCGAGTTCAAATTACGCACTGAAGGGTCCTTTGTGAATCGCAAATGGATTATACATTTCAGATGCACGTTGTGTTTTCCTTCTTTTATAACGAAAATTACAAAGCAGATATCATGAATAGTGTGGGGTCACGCGAGGTCAAGATATCGATGAAATAGCACCAGGTGTCGACAAGGAAGTAGCCAGCGATACCGCCAGTTGGAACGAACTGACGGCCTCGTTAGCCTAGTCTCTAGGAAATAGCCGCGTATATAGAAATAGAGTATACAGATGCTTAGTGGCGTATAGAGTGTATGCAAGTTTGAAATTCTAATAAAAATAAGAACTTCGAGCTTCGTGACTTCGTTGTACAAATACAGTTCTTATTATTTTACACATTATTTTATTCGATTAAAATCAGAGTCGATATGGGTCATATAGTCAGAGAGTTTCAAAGGATTTAATAGGCCAAAAATAAAGGGAGGGGAATTTTTAAAAGTCTGAAGGCAATGATCATTATAATAATGCCACGAGCACCTATCTCCTACCGCCTCTGTAGAGCATATGACTGTATGCTTGCAAGATGGAGAACCGCACTCAGAACCATACTAGGGCCAGCCAGCGAAGTGTCGAGAGAAGTAGGAGGGAAATATGAATTTAAAAATAATACGACAGGTTTAACGACATGTAGAGATATTTAACGATGTATCAATATATAATATCGATACTTTGAATTCGAATAACTTTGTTGGATGTATTTTGAATGTAATTACTTTTTCTAAATTATGAAAACAACAAGCTTTCTAACATTAATGTTTCTCGTTTATTATTGTTGTGTTGTTGCTGTTGATTCCCCGAATATTGAATAAATAAATAACGAAGTTTGTTGATGTTTATTATTGGACTTTATTCCAAATAAGTATATATAGGGTTAGGATGGCCGACATGATATGTTCTACGTAGGTAATAAAACAACTCTTGGATTCACACTTTGTTTAATAAAACACCGTAGTTCACTTCTAATAACTTTTACTAAATATCACGCTTTTGGACAGAGTAACGATATAACAAATTCACTATGTAACGTGGCCACGGTACTGCAAGTACACCGGGCGGATACTGACACTCGAATGATCTCTCTAGTCCGGTAGGCCTTCTCTCACGTCCCGTAGGGGGCGTGGGGATACCATACGGAGACTATAGTCTCCCTGCAGGTGGGTTTCAACCGCGGTGCGGAGCAATGCCGCACCGGTCATTTGGGGTTGGCACGAAGGCCAAAGAAGAGTCGCTGCGGTCGGGTCGCGCTTCTTTCGGGTTCGCACCTGGGCGGTCAGTCCCTACCGGGTGAGATCGCCGGTTGACCCGGCGAAGGCCCAGCAGATGACGACCAGCGACCGAGGTGCGAATAGTTCCCAAAAGTGTCGACCACAGGCTACAGCGACATGGAAAAGAGTGACACTAACAGGTGATTTATGTAACACATTTAAAGTGTTAAAGTTCGGGCCGCCTATAAGGCGTGCCGGTGGAGGGCTGAGTCGCCCGCATACGCGTACGCTACTAACTACATTAGTAGCGCGGCGATGTCGGGCGAGCTGCAGACAAAAGGTCAATATGGGGCTGCAGGGAGAGAAATTAGTATTTCTTGCAGTAGCAGGAGAATATTTGGAATACTCTCCTGCAGTGCGGACAGAACAGGCCTTCCACGATTGATCGCGGAGAAAATATCCATTATAATTCCGCCGGCCTGGGACCATAGTCCAAGCGCGGGGGAGGGGGCAGGGCGGGGGGCGCGACGGCGGGGGCGCTGAGGCGCAAACGAGCGGCCTGTTTCGGCCGGGGGCGCCAGCTGGACAGCTGGCGGGGCTGCCGGCGGAGCGACCGGCGTGACGGCTGGCGGAGCATCCGGCGGGGCCGGGGCTCGCTGGCGGCGTCTGCGTTGACGCCGGCGGGCGGGTGCCTGGGGCACCGGCTCTCCGGCAGAAGTAGTAGCCG
>LUGF01041492.1:151388-162915 GCA_001625245.1 Calycopis cecrops
GCGGCGGCTGCAGGCTTCTGCGGCGGTCGGGCCATGGGGCTGGGGTCCCGGCTTGACGCAGCGGAACTCGGGGCCGATGAATAGGAAGTATAATTCGACGAGGAAGAGGTGACCGGGTACCCCTGTGACCTTATCTGGTCGACGAGGGCCTGGTACCTCTCCTTCGGCAAATTCTTCTTCAGAAAAGACCTCTTGTCCTTAAAGGCCTCCAGGTCTTTTTGAAGTCTCCGCTGGCTAGCGGACAGCTGTCCCTCGCCTTGACGAGCAGGTCCGGAGTCGCTGGCGGATGTCGCCGAACATGCGGGTGGGGGGAACACTTCCCCCCTCCCCGATGCCGACGGCGCTCCGTCGCGAGTCTTACTCGGTTTCGGCGGTCCGGGCACTGATGATACAGCGGTCGGTGGTGGTGCGGGCGCGTCGAGCTGCATGGGCTGCACGCGAGATCGCGACGACGACCTCGAGCGGGCAGCTTTCTGCTCTGACGTGCTCGTCTTGCGCTCACGGCGGTCCATAGGGACGAAAACGCGGCGGCGCGGCGGTAAAGTTCACACGCACACGATGTGCATGTAGCTCGGACAAACACGACACTAAGTACGCGGACTATAAAAGTTCAACGCGGACACGGCACGAACATATAGAAAAACACGAAAAAGAACTGTTGGACACCCCTCTCGTGATCGCTCGGCGACCGCGCTGGCTTGCACGGCCGCCGGGAGTCAAAATCAAGGCGCCTACACCGCGAAACTTGAATTACTGCTTGGTTGATAAACAACTTCACAGTAATTCATAAAGAAACTGTAGGATTACAGCCGAAACGATCGTCACGTGACTCACGGAAATGGCTGCGGAGCCAACGTCGTGCGTACGCGAGGAGCGAGCGAATCCCTCTCTAGTGGGCGTATACCTTCTTTATATAGACTGTATGTTAATTAACTTATTTGTCACAAACACCACCTGCGTTATGCAGGTGTTGTTTTTCAACTATTTATGACGTCACAAACAGGTGTTTTTCAATTTTTAATGAGGTCAGGCGCCGTATATATTTAAGACTCGCGGTGTGAAAAAACATAAGAAGTGAAACAGTGTGAACAGTCGTAACCACTAGCAGCGTCACTCTTTACTTCGCTTGTCCCTGGCGCGGCGGTCACTTCAAAATCATGTTCTTTGTTATGGAGTAAAAACCCTATCCCTTTGGTATAGCTATTATTTATTGCTATTATTGTGGTTAAAAACAAATCATTGAGTGATTGTCCCAACGAAAGCATTTAGTTTCGCTATTTCTGTAGAGCTTCATTTGGTTTATTGATATCCTTCCTAATATGATAACCTTCTAATAATATAGACGAGCAAGTTTGTTCGTACGTACGTTATTCTTTTGCGAAACCTATTGGGCACAGATATTATACAATCTGGTACAATATAAATATTACTTTTATCTCGTAAAGAGGGCAACAGTTCGCTTAGGACATACAGGGTAAGTATTTATTCAGTGCACAAATTACGATATGTTGTCTACATACATAAAGCAACATTAACTACACTTTTATTTTCGATCTATAATAAAAACTCTATATCCTAGGGCCAGTTTAATGTTTCCAAAAAATAGCGAAGTGTATGGACACCCTACTATCTCTCACTTAAATACCTACATGGTGTCGTGTCCCCGCTCGGTCGGCGAGCGGCGAGCTGCGCGGGCGGTGCCTTTGACAATACATTTTGCAAATGTGGGATATTCTTGATAATATAATTAAAAAAAAATATTACTTTTTTTTGCGGAAATGTACTTAGTTATCGATATACAGGGTTAATTGTAATTAACGCAAAACTTCTTGCAGGCAGCATGTCTACATCAATACCAACAACATTTGTTTTACGACTTTTTACGAATCTAGATAAATAGTACAAAAAAAATAAAAACAAAAAATTTTTGCACCCTCTGTTATTTATTACTCTGTATCTTGTAAGCATGACGCGATCTTGTAAGAATGACCTTCGCAAGGTACGCGGCTTTCGCACGCAGACTAAATGATAGTTCAGAGACAATATATTAATTTTGTATGGGAATATTAAAATTTGAAAAACTATTAATTTTCAAAAGTCGTAGAACAAATGTTGTTGGTATTGATGTAGACATGCTGCCTGCAAGAAGTCTTGCGTTAATTACATTTAACCCTGTATAACACGCAGAAAAAAATTGTGCACTGAATAAATACTTACCCTGTATAATATCCTTGGCACAACAATAAGTATTCAATCTACTTATGCACAAGTCGGTTTCCTTTGATTATGACTTCTAAGGCGTTCAGTTTCTCGTGTCAACAACAACAGTCAGCGCACATGTGGCGGCCTCCGACCCTCGCCTCGTCTGACGTCACCCTCCCGGCCTCAGCGGATTAAGAATTACTACACGTTATTCATTATTTGCTGTTTGCATAATAATCTTAAAGTCTAAAACGCCCGCTTGAAACGAAGTCACAGGCAGCAGCTAGTGAAATATAGTGAACGTTGATCTGAGTCGAGAAGTCGCGGCGAAGTAGACGAAGTAGTTTTACATTCGTTTATAATATTATTTTAGTCCTCCGGAGTTTATTTTCGCTATCGAAATGTCTTCAAACAACTTCTTCAAAGAACAAAAGAAACAGTAAATAATGTTAAATAAACAATTCGGTACATAATTTTACATTACTTACAGTGTGTTACGCATCCAAAATAACATTTTATACCTGTGCTTGTCCGAAGACGGACAAGACGGAAGAAAATAAACTCGGGAATCCAGTAATAACAGCTAAATCGAACATTCAAGAGAGTGCGGACTCCGGTAAGAGTTAGAGTTAGAGAGTAGGTTAACGATTTCATTTTTGGGTTCTCAAAAAACATGTTTCAAAATGTATGGTACTTATATTAGCGGCATCTATCATCGATTTTGTAACTAAATTAGAAATCTTTTTTCTACGCCTCGCAGATGGCGCTGTGGTGCTCCCAATCATAATTATGTATGGAAGTTTCAGCCCCATGATTACGTAGGTTGACAGTAATTTTATTGTTTTGTGATTATACTGTTTTGAATTTCAAATAAATAAAAAAATAATGTAAAGTGCCCTAGTGATAATTTTAGGAGTTAAGTGCTTGCAAAACACAATGACAATGTCATGTTGACATATTATGTCATATCATACGTATTACGAAGTATCATTATCTATATAGTTTGTGAATTTGCTAGCACAAGATTCACATTTCAGCTACTAGTTTGCGTGGCAGTCTAGAAGGTTGTTCCCTATAGATAACAACTACATTACTGGTGTGCACACTTGCCTAGTTATACAAACAAGATTGTAATATTCTCAACTGCATTATTTAAAAAGTCACTCGTCACAAAGCAATAGTACGACAATAGATCTTTAACAGTCGTAAGTAAGATGAATTTTGTTTTAATTACATCCAAGAAGCAGAAAGTGAACTCCCAGTCGGCACGTGGTCGGCGCGCGGCTGTTACGAGGCGCCGAAACTTGTCGTTGTCGAAGTTTCGATGGATCTGTCTCGGGGGCCCGCATCTGATTAGTTCGCGAACTAAATGTAGGCCCATTACCATTCTCCCGGCCCTTGGGGGGAATCTTCGCTAACTTTACGAATACGATAATTTTATGCATTACTACCTCATACAAGCGATATCTTAATTTTCCTCTTCCAGAATCGATTTGTTTTACGTAATCTGTACTTAAACGTCGTTAACATTTATGAATGACTTTGTTCGACGTTGTGAAGGGCGCGCGTCTCACGTGTGTGTGTAACATGAGACGTGAACCTTATCTCCGGACGTTTGCTGTACAGCAGAAGGGCTTCGACTCACATACCGACTACCTCGAGGCAGTGCATTTTGGGGGATGAAGGAGGATGACGCACTTGCACAACCTCAGGTACCGTCAATGTTGTTGGTGGGGGCAGGGTTACCTTATACTTCGACGCGTAATTCAGGCTAAGAACATTCAGGTTATAGAGATGTACTTAGAGTAGTATACAGAGTTAGTTTATAGTCACCGGCCAAATGTTCAGATTTGGTTCAAAATCGATAATAGATTCGATTTATGAAATATTAAAAAAATATAAATATTTTTTGTTTGTTTTTAAAACAAGTATAAGTGATGTATACGAAAATACTTTTTCAAAGAAGTTAAGCAGCCTAATAATTAAGAAAAAATGGAAACATAATTTGGACTGACGTCGACAGCGAGCGGCAAGCTCGCACGGGGTTAATGCTCTAGTCAGCTGGCCTCGCGGACAACTGCCGATACAGCGTGTACGAAGTGACAAAAAAAAATTAAAAATATCTGTGGCTAAACTATTGCTCTGATTTTTGTTGTGTAGCCTGCAAATGACACACCAAGTGTATTTAAAAGAACAGTAATTATACGGCGGGTAGCTGAGCGGAAAAAAAAACAAATAATTAAAAATATGTGTTTTATTTATGTTCTTATCTAGGGGTTTGTCACATCATGTACGAATATATGGCTACTTATCATATTATGTTGATCGGGTAGCAGTACGCTTTACTAAGCCTAACAACGGGATTAATTTCCACAACATATAAATAAGTGCTTCAAATCCTAGTCTAAAAAGACCATAATTATTATTTTGTTATGTAGGTACCTATCAATTTACATTTTCTCACCTGATGATTTGCATGATAGATGATAAAATGTGAGAACATATACCTTAATGCTTCCTGGCTGGGAGGGTGACTTGTTTGAATGAAGTAAATAGGTGTCGTAGTTTCATCTCTCAAAGGCCAACAACGCATCTGTTAGACCACTGGTGTTGCGGATGTGTGTGGGCGTTAGTGAGCACTTAAAATCAGATCGCCCAATAGCTCATTTGCCTTCTATGCTATAAAAAATAATATAACTTACCAACCTACCTTGTAACGTAATGTTCAATCAACAAAATATAATAATTACAGTATTGTTAAACTGTATTTGCAGGATAATGCTTCCCATCAGTCTTCTAAGGTATATGTGTATGTAGGAGATATTTAAAAAGGCACAATTTTTAAAGTTTTTAATCGGCTACAATCTACATCCTACTCTCTGTGTATTTCTGTATTCAGCCAATGTAGATGTAACAATAGAGTATATGCAGTTTTCACAAACGTTTCGCTAGGTATTCGGGCCTTTTATTCGTAAATGTAAAATAAGCAAACTTCATACATACAAAATATGTCGTATCACAGTCAGGAGCAAAAACCAATGTATTATATTTAAGTGACTCAAGACTCAAGCTTATGAAAGGCAACGTGATTTACCTGTCTGTAGTGACCTACTTAGCTTCAATTAAGAAATGGTTTTCCAACTTACGACCAACAATATGCCAAGATGTTTCGGATTCCAGCCACCTTCGTGTCATCAAAGTATACCTTCACATCGCTACCTTTAACCTAAAAGCTACCCAAGTAGCAACGCGTCTTGAAAGTGTTTATATTCCAATTTCTCGTACAGCACAACATCCTGCAGTCCTTCATGCAACTTCAACTATACGCGATGGTAATAATTTAGCCACTGAGCAGGCGTAGTAGAATCTCAGTCAATGCAACGTCTCCGAAACGAGACTTAGGTCTAGAGGGAAATTAAAATTATACAGTTTATATGTGTCCTGTAGTTTATAGTATGTCCTGAGCAGATGACTCGTACGTTTATAGATGAGTCGGCGTAGCCGGAATCGGCTAGGACGACATTATGATTATTATAATGTAACAGCTCATACGCTATGCGTATCAGCCAACTGTCCTTCAACTAGTTGGTCGACACGAGTATCTTCTTTTCACACTGCTCTGATGTATTGGCACAATGTAACTTCGCCCATAATCTTTTAGTTCGTCTAATGCTTCTGTGACGGTGTTTCTTTGAATTCTCCTTTTCCGAACATTCATAATAACATGTTCAAATAATATTAATGTTTGTGAAAGTTTAGCAATTCTATAGTCAAGAACAGACAACAAATAACTTTGAAATTAATAAACTTTTATGTTCATGAATATTAATATATCGGGTTTGGTGACCCTGAGTACAAGCAGTTTACGTCTGTCAAATACAAACGTAACGTAATATAAGAGATTGCTGATCTTTATCATTTAAAAAAGGGAGGTTCAGCTCCCAAAAAAATCGACTACTATCCATATTGAGTGCAGCGACTGTGAGTTGAGGATTTATTCCGAGTACATCTTCCTCGCCAGTGAGAAGTACGACCACGTCGTGCTGACCACCTGGAACAGTATTAACTATGTAGCTGTGGTTTCACTTGTATTAAATATATGCTAAGGGAATCATTATATTTTCGGTATGAAAAGTGTTGTATGTTATTCTATAATTCCAGATTCAAATTTTTTATTTTTTTTGTGAAAATAATAATGAAGTTGCTTTTCGTGCTTTTGAGAGTCCTAGAGGACATTACCATTGCAGAGATGGGGTAAATAAGGGCAGCATATCTTCCACTTACACAGGTTAATGGGCATCAGTAGCTGCTAATAAGATTCAATTTTGAGTCATACATATACATATCTGGCACAGTCGGGTGAGAGGTCTACGTCCTGCAGAAGTCATATAAAGTCTGATGATGACGAGGTCTCATAAACTCGGTCCAACATTATATTTCCGTGTGACAAATAACGCGCGAGCCCATAATGGCTCATAAAACATAATTCGGTAAGCACTGGCGCACTTGTTGGTGGGCGCTGCTCTTGTAACCTTTCATATCCGTCGTAAAAAGAATCTCGACGAGGTTTCATGTCCGAACTACAAACGAGATTCTGTCGTATATAGTATTATGTTGCTTATGAGGCAGAGGAACGATCCAAGGACCTGATTGTACGTGTCTCTTAGTACCGTTAGCTATTCAAAAATGAGCAATATTTTTTTTTTATGGTAAGGAGGGCAAACGAGCAGTCGGAGCCATTTTCTTGACTACCGACGCCCACAAACATCCGCACAGAGGCTATACAGATGCGTTGCCCTCCTTTCTCCTCCCACCTCCATGGGCCATCCATAGGTATAAGATTAACTAAATGTCTAAACCAAACTTCTTGTACCAACGCATCTTGTTTCTTCTCCACACGGGAACTCACAAAATGCTTGTCACGATGGAGTATTGTGAGCCGTGGACACACGTGTGATACTGACGCGACACACTCGTGATAAACACGTAAGTAACATTTAATTTAATTTATTTATTTAAAGTTACATAAAACGGTTACACACCAATTAAATTACATAACTTGTTAAAAAAGAAGAACATAATTATAACATATAACTATAGTCTTACCCTCGTGAATGTGAGCACAGTGAGTGGCGTGTGGTTTAGAGCGTTGAGGTAGCAGGGACGACGAGATCTGTAAATAGATGTAAGTGAGACACCAGCACAAGTGGTGCACAAGGGAGTCCGCTCCATCACAAAGATTTGATAAAAAGAATTAGAGAATGACGGTGCAAGTAGTTGGATTCATTGGTGGCCACCGATGCCTAGGTCCATATAGAGATTATGCAGACTCGTGGACCTGCTCCTCAATAGGCCACCGGAAACTTTTTTAAACAGAAGTATGATGACATGTCAGGAAACTTACTTACATAACGTTGTCAAGCAACAGTGTGCTGGTCATACACTTGAAAGATCATAACAACATAGCAGACAGTAAGGTTTTGGAGTGGATGTTGCAGTTGGAAAAACGAAGTGTTAGGTGATGCTCGATGGGGAACGAACCTTGGTCCATAGGAGAGGACAAGGAAAGGCAATATACACGTAGAAATTGTGCAGATGTTTAAGGGCGTCGTTAGTCATAAAAGGGTTGCGATTAATTGTTTCTCTCTTTAATGTAAAAGAAAGTAGGTCCGTTTCAGACACCAGTAGCAGGAGTTCAAGGCTTTTGGTTTTCATAGAAAGAGACTTGTGCTCATCAGGAGCCTTATAATGAAGTCATCACAAAACATATTAAGCTCCGCACAGTCCGCGCCATGTTCCACATTGTCTTCTATCTCCTGCGTCGCCGCGCGGTGACTTATGTGATTACGTCGAGTCGCGCCAGACGTATTTCCCTTCCGTCGGGATCTTCCTTTGCTCGGAATAAAAGACTCCTTATGTTTCCGGCTCACCACCAAACTTTGTGCACGATTATAAGACGAGTCTTAGTAAGAGTTTATATATTTATACACTTGAGAAACGATATAACATAATTTTTGTAATCACCCTTTTTATTAAGGGTAAACGATAAGCAAGTCAATAGCAAAAAAGAAGTCATATTCAATCACTTCATAAAGAGAATCAATTCATAAAAGAACAACTAAATCCAGAGAGCTTAGCGGTACAAATAAAAATGCGATAGGTATAATTATGTCATCACATTTACTTAAGCACACACAAGCTCAGCTCCAGCAGTAACCGTGTCAACACGCAAGAAGCACACACAGACAAACATCGGGACAGATTAAATAAAACTAAAAGCTTGTCAATTTTAGTGTGCAGTAAGTGATCGTCACTTGTGAAGGTACTACCAAGAAAAATAATATACATAGACATATCAAATTTCTGAACGTAAAGTCAAAATTATCTTGCATCTAATGAAAATTTTGTGGTATTGATTTTTCACTTCATACACGAGATTCGAAAGTAATATGTAGTTTGACACAGCTCTTCATCAGCTCACCTCGCTATGATGAAACAAACCATCTTCTTGTTATTCATGCTGCCCTGGTACCAGAAGTTCTCGTACACAGCATCTCCTATTTCGGAGCTCTGAGAAAGAGAGAGGGAATTAAAAATTAGAGTAAGTGGTGTTGTTTTTAAAGCTTTAGAATATTTTGGTTAGTAATAGATACTTTTGATTCACAAGTCGTTGTTAATAAATTAAACTTCTAATATATGAACATAATAAAAATACGCTTGCTCGGGTTGGGTCACAGCTAAGAAGTGAGTCTCCTTTACTTCGGATATCCTAGGTTGATCGGTCGATCGAGTTGACCTAAAAGAGCTTAGTTGTGTCAACATGAGTAGTTTAATCGTGAGCGGAATCAGTTTCTAAAGCATACTCTTAAAATCCAGCAACAAATTCACGAATCTTCCGCACCGGATACGGGCATTAACGGATATTAAAAATGATGAAATGGAACAGTGTATGAGGGTTTTAAAACTCTTACTTGTTCTCCGAGAACAGTGCTGTAGTAACAGTAAATGTAGATCGGCGTCATCACAAAGAGCAGCGATAACACGAAGGCTGCTATGTCGAAAGTATTGTGCGTTACCTGAAATAGCAGTTACTGTAGTATTCCTGGCTGCACTTTTAATAAGACAACCAAATAGTAGATTCAGTTATACTCACAGAGGCGGCAAATGCAAAAAGGCACGCCGTCATTATAGAGAACAGCAAGTCCACGAACACCATTTTGTTCAAAACTTTATTCAGTAACACTGACAGTCTGTAAACATACTCTTAGTTAGTGTCAAGAAAATTAATTACGATTGTAGAGCAAACGTAGAAGTGAAGTGAACTATCGGAATTCCATAGAACCTTATATTAAAATATTTTAGAATTATTTTAAAATTATAATAATGAATGTAGATAATCTACATTCCGCAAACTCAACTATTAAATAAAATTAAATAATATCTTACTCAAGTAATACTTGATGTCTTCTAATAAGTGCTTTTAATGCCGCGCTCCCATCTGCCCGGCCCGCGTCGTTAAGGGTTACCGTCCTCAGATCTTCCTGAAGCAGCATGAACTCTATACTGAGATATGCGCAGAAAATTATCTTTAAAAACTCCGAGGCGACATACACGTAGACAACACGTATTACTGAAATTAAAATATAGAGACAAATACAATGTATTTATGGTTAATGCCAAATAATAATTCTTGTTGTGTCTCTTATTGTCGTTGTGTCTCAATTGCTACGGAACTCGCGCTAAACAGACCCTGCCATGAAATAAAGTCAACCTACGTCTAAGTACTAAGTGTACAGGACAAACAGCAATCTATGCAGTTATCTTTTGGTCACTAGCCAAATTTTAAAATAAGAAAGTAGAAGTCAAACTAAAAGTGCGTTTTAAATATTATCGTCTACTTTTAAAATTTTGTTAAATAAAGATCGATTTTAGATGGTTCGAAAAAATACACCAATCGTTCGCACACGAAAAGTGTAACCTTAAACAGCTCATATCAATTGTTTAATAATTTTAATAAAAACAAAACATTACATTTTTCACGCATACTTTGCTGAAAACTGATTTTAGCTTAAACCAGTTTTATTAGTTTAATTATTTCTGTTAGGTACAATAAATTTAAATAATTTAAATACAAAATAATGAACGCGATAGAATCCGTTTAAAGAATCTTAATCATGAGCAACATTCGCGTAAATGTACGAAAACTATACAAAATAATTCCTAAAAGGTATGCCAAGAAGAAGTAAAAGTGAACCTTGTAATCCAAACATATTTTGTTTTTTATTTTTTCATAAGTCAGATGTATTATACGCACGTAATATCAAGTTGTGTGACATAACAGCGCCTCCCTTATTGTGTCGCGTCCTCTCCTGTGTCCTTCTAGGTGGTAATTTACTGATATAATGGTACAGTCAAAAACAATTTGTTTAGGACACTCCATCTATCATTAATTTAAGAAACACACATTCTACTAATATTATAAATGCGAAAGTTTGTGAGTGTGTTTGTTAATCTTTCACACAAAAACTACTGAACGGATTTTCATGAAACTATACAGTAATATAGCCTTCATATCAGAATAACATAATAAGTTAAAATTTACAGGGATTTTTTATAATTTGGTTATAATATAACGATAACTGTCAAGTAAGTCGGAAAAAATCAGCCCTCTGAGAGCAATATCGGCGTGCGCTGCCCTAATCGTTGGAGTTACGCAAAGATAGGACTGTAGGATTATTTATCTTAAATAGTTCTAAATAAAAGTCCGCGACAGCATATATCTATTTTTTATGTGTAAGTCACTATGACCAAAACAGTGAACCAAACATTCAATTAAATTGGATATTTTTTAACGATGCACATTTTAGAATATTTATCGAACTCTTATGAAAATTGATACATCTGTCACTTTACGTATTGAATGTAGATAAACTTTGTCTTTTACACTAAGTAATTTGGACGAGTAGATTAAAAGTTATCATCACGATAAGATTGACTTAACGGAATATCTAAAGCGCCTAAAATGCGCAGCGACAAATTCGATTCTCAAAGAGATTTATTGTTTCAAACAATACGTATATATTTCATATAATATAATTCATATAAAATAAACAACCAATAAAGAATGGATACCGTACATGAAAGACAAACACAACAAACCTGAATCAAGAAGATCGGAAATATTAACAATAGCAACAAACTTCTATAAAGATCTGTATTCAAGCAAAAATGCGTTAGACACCATACACTTAGTAAAAGAAGAAACAATACCAGAAATATTGCCTTCGGAAGTTGAAAAAGCTATTAAATCTCAAAAGAGAGACAA
>LUGF01041492.1:164281-178106 GCA_001625245.1 Calycopis cecrops
AGACCTTGGCCTGTCGAGAACTGCAGTAAGTTCTACTTTAGAACGATCCAAGTTTTGAGAGGCCTATATAACACCGCAACTATGACCGTCCAAGTACAGAATCAGCAGTCTAAACCTATCCATCTGCATCGAGGAGTGAGACAAGGAGACGTTATTTCTCCCAAATTGTTCACAAATACTATGGAAGATATGTTTAAGACGCTACACTGGAAAGGACGGGGCATAAACATAAATGGCGAGTACCTCTCACACTTGAGATTTGCAGACGACATTGTTATTATGGCTCATACCGTGCAAGACTTGGAATATATG
The DNA here is from genome assembly GCA_001625245.1 of Calycopis cecrops. NCBI lineage: Eukaryota > Metazoa > Arthropoda > Insecta > Lepidoptera > Lycaenidae > Calycopis > Calycopis cecrops. The sequence goes on from LUGF01041492.1 coordinate 164,594, forward strand.
CTGACTAGCCTCGCTGAATCATCTGCTCGTATCGGTCTCCGGATGAACTTGGACAAAACCAAGCTAATGTTCAATGAACATATACTCCCGGAACCGATCGCCTTCGAAGGAGTTCCTCTTGAAGTAGTTCAAGAATATATCTATCTTGGGCAATCGTTACAGCTGGGTAAAAACAACTTTGAGAAGGAGGCTCGAAGAAGAATACAGCTGGGCTGGGCTGCATACAGAAAACTTTGTCAAGTTTTTTCGTCACCAATACCACAAAGCTTGAAGACAAAAGTCTTCAATGAGTGCGTCCTACCTGTTATGACATACGGAGCTGAGACTTGGACACTGACAGTGGGACTGGTCCACCAATTAAAGGTCGCTCAGCGAGCTATGGAGAGGGCTATGCTCGGAATATCTTTGAAGGATCGGATCCGAAATGATATAATCAGACAAAGAACTAAAGTTACCGACATAGCCCAAAGAATTAGTAAGCTGAAGTGGCAGTGGGCTGGCCACATCTGCCGCAGAACCGACAACCGATGGAGCAAAAGGGTTCTAGAGTGGAGACCACGTCTTGGCAAGCGTAGTGTAGGACGCCCTGCAGCTAGATGGAGTGACGACATACGTAAAGTGGCAGGCACGGTCTGGAGACGGAGAGCTGAAGATCGAGCTCAGTGGCGTGCACTTGGGGAGGCCTATGTCCAGCAGTGGACAAAAATAGGCTGATGATGATGATCTAAAGCTGCATTAGCAGGCTCCTATGAAATATGGCTAGGTAGGGAGAGTAAGCCTGAGTAGTAAAGGTGAGTGTTGATGATCATCACAAAGAGGCCTCTTAAACCTACACCCGGAATCACAAGTCCCGGGGCTACTCGGGGTTACTTCCTCTGCCACACGATGGACCCGGCACCCGCACGGTGAATCCATGGAATGCTAAGAAGTTCGTCTCTCTTTCAGTATAATATTAGATTATGTATAATAATAACAACACCATTTTTGAAGTCCGAAATCCACGCGGGCGAAGCCACGGGCGGAAGCTAATGTGTCTATAAAATTAGAGGATTGCTTTCATTTTCCTTTTCCATTCCATTCCAAGCCAGGTTGTGACTATGTGACATTAAAAAATTTTTCAAACAAGAAAGAATCATCAATGTTCACTTAGTTGAGCATTCTAAAGTAACAAACACTAAAACACATACACGGATTGAGGTACTCCTTCTATAAGCCGTCGATTAAGTATCAACTTACTTGTATAAAACTGAAACACGTAGACTCCCAAGTACCTCGTCATGTCTAATTCAAAAGGCAGCGCGTAACCAAAAGGCAGCTGCAATTCGTCATGTCCTTGTAGTCTCAGTATGATAGAGCTCAACAGCGGAGTGATCAAGTTCTGCAATGTAGCTATTATATTACCCCAGAGATAAACTGTAACCATAATGACAGCATTAAGAGACTTTATTTTATTATTTTATAACACTTTTTATGTTAAACCAAGGTTAGGATCAACAATTATTTCTTTCTGTCTTTAACTTTTTATCTTAATCGAATATTACTCATTATAATAAAAGTACTATTTCAGATTTTGTCGGTTTAATTTTATTTTAGAAAGACGCCATTTCAGAAGATGCAGTACTGCATAGGGCTACTACGTAGCAAAACATTTGCTCCCTTGTGCTTTAGAATAATATTTATTAAAAATACATTTACTTTTTTGAACAGTATTTAGTTGCTTCATTGACTTTTCCCTCTTCTCCGTCTGTGTTTGAGAGAGAAACTCAGTCCTCCAGATAGCACCGAGGCTGTGCACAAGCTTCTCTATATCAGATTTCTTGCTAACAACAATAACCGCCTTTAAAATTCCTAGAACAAAAACAATTCTAAAATTATAAGCCAGTAAATGAGCGAGGGTCTTTAGAGCAGGCCGATGGTTGCAGCTAATCTCGAATGAAAGTCTAATGCTTTTTGCGATGAAGGTCTCACAAAAAACGAGTCCAATACTATCAGCGCAGTTCTAGAGTCGAAATCTTAAAATAATATATTTGAAGCATATTGGAAGAAGGAAGAAGAAGCAAATCAGCAGCACAGTGCAAGTGAATTACACCGCGCGTCGGCTCCACATTTATTTTCACGCCGGTCTTATCCGGCTGTCATCCGGAGTATGAGACGGAAGGTAGGGATAGATTTTACTTGTGTCTAAGCACACATTTGTAGATCATAATATATTATGTGCCAGAACAGTAACGCCATTATATACTCTACTATGAGTTACATAATACAGTGATCGGGTCATAGACAATTATAATAATATTGTACTTATCAATTCTGTACCTTGAGCTGACACCAAGTAAGCTGACATCGTGTATGCCAACTTTGAGATACTTATGTCCGTGGAGAGTGTTCTCGTATAGAGCGACATAGCTACGAAATGTACAGCCACAAACGACACTATAAAAATGGAGCGCCAATAATTTGTAAAGTTACTTCTGTTTTCACTGAAAAAGCAAATACCACACCGGTCGAATAAATCTAAACATATTTTCAGTTGCGCCACAAACTGCTCCGGGTAATTCAAAGACATTTTTTTTTTCAAAAACTGGGATAAAGGATTTTCTATATATTGAATAAATCTTCACAAAATTTTCAAGATACTTCCAAGATATAAATGTTACTTATATCGTCTACTTAGCCCACAGGCTTGAAAGTGAAAGACAGTGTGTGTTTTTTGTAATACTTTAATAATTTATTCTCAGTACCCATATGATTAACTAATTACATTGGTAATTAGACTAATTACTTCAGTAATGACACAATTTGAAGGTATAGACACAAAATTATGTTCATTAACGACAATGGTATTTTCCGACCTAGGTATACGAACTTCAAAAATCTTCAAGAAAAGCTTATTCGTCTAAGGTCGGCAACATACTATCATCATGTTACATCTATTACTCCTCTGGTGTTGCGGATGTCTGCGGGCGTTGGTGATAATTCAAATCAGGTGACCCAACTGATTGTTTGCCGCCTATGCTATAAAGAAAAAGTTAAATGACTGATGTGACAATGTTGTAGAAAATTGAGCACCGCGCTCTTATTAAATACTTCACTACATAACGGTGTGAAATTACACCGTACAAAATATGCCTCAAGTGTGGTTCGGTTGAATTCGTAAACAGTCGGGGGAAATCGCGATCGCGATCTTTCTATCGGGAAGTCGTGACGATTCACTTTTGATCCGGCAACTAACCAATAACAATGTTGAGGTATTAAAATTAACCGGAACCGATTGAGGGTCACGTTTTTATTAATTCTAAAGACTTTGGAAGCCTAAATCTTTAAGGGTACTTGATATACTTTTCACCCCAATATGTTAATATACATCGTATTGTACTTTGAATCACATTTTAGAAACCGATTTCAGTTCAAATATGATAGTAAGCTTATTTTACCGGAGTTTTTCAAGGGTAGCATTTGGATTTTCCTTTACAATTTTTGATTTAATATATTTAGTATACTTGAGTTGTAGAATCTGTGTATAACTTGCGCATTTTAGTGCTACTTAAGAACTTTTAAAAAGTAATTGAACAACCAACGCTAAGAAGCATTGGATGAGTTTTAAGATGTCATTTTGGTTGGAATCTGATAAGACGCCACGTTGTTGTATAAACGTCACGTTTTCTTTGTTCTAAGAGCATGCTGTTTTTCGTTGCTGCTGATCTTGCGTCTATGAGTATAGTATTTACTTTTTGTTGCGTAATTTTTTCCGGGCCTCGAATATACAGACTCCTTTTAAAATTGGATTAAAATACCACCCTCGTCACTTAGGCGAAGCGTTAAGATGAAAACGGAATGAACCTAATTTGGAAGCCGATGGAACTGCATATCGAAGCTAACTGTGAATAATTTTGGAAATAACCCATTTTAGAGTACGTGGCACGTGGCAGGACCTACATCGGAGCCTTTCTTCGCCCGGTACCTTTGAACTTCGCTAACAAGCGAAATACCAATCCCTTGGAGTAACTTCTATTAAGCTACGGATCTATGGTACAGACTACAGATATCTATTAAAGTAATTGAGTAGGTATATTATTTTCGGAATGTAAATCTTTATCATAACTTAAAACATATAGTATGTTCTTGAATTTCAAGTAGTACATTTGTCCTTACTCCTTCACGCAAAAACTACTCAAACAATTTTCATGAAATTTGGCACACACATAATTTGGATTAACACACAGGATAGATTTTATCCCAAAAAAATATTCCTATGGGATGCCATGGGATGACTTTCTATTTTCCACGGGATCTACATTAACGCGGGTGAAGTCGCGGGGCTTAGCTAGTAGTAATTAAAGTAACTTAACTTCACCGCTAATGGGACAAATTCGGAAGAAATTTGGTGTCGGTAGTTCTCTTACCTAATGCTGGACACGTAACTCAGTCGAAGCGATAATATCTTAATTCTCCTCCTCCAGCATCGATTTGTTTTACGTAATCTGTTCTTAAACGTCGTTAACATTTATGAATGACTTTGTACGACGTTGTGAAGGGCGCGCGTCTCGCATGTGTGTGTAACATGAGACGTGAACCTTATCTCCGGACGTTTACTGTACAGCAGAAGGGCTTCAACTCACATACCGACTATCACGAGCTAGTGCATTTTAGGGGGGGAGGGGGTGAAGGAGGATGACGCAATTGTACAACCTCTGGTGATGTCAATATAGGGAAGGAAACAAAAAAATATAATAACGTATAACGGTACTTCTTCCTAGGCTCATCAAATTGTAATATAAATTATAAACTCACTAAAATCTTAAACTTCCATCGACTTTCGAATACACAAGTCTATGAAAAACTCGATGAAAACATCACTGATATGAGCTGTGTGTGAACTGAATACGACGCGCTATACAAAAGTACTGGAGCATCAAATAGAGCGCTGATTGTGCGGAGGATGATATTCAATACCGACGGCTGATCGGTCCGTACCAACTATATAGACTGTTCATCAGAATGTTAGTATCAAACGTTCTTTCACTCAGAGTTCGTTTGCTCTTCGCATACTCGTCTATACAGCTGACTAGTTTTCGTGTAAGCTTGCCCATATCGGTTTGTAATAGAATTTTAAATGAAAGAATAATTTATTTAGCATATTCGGTGGTTTCAGTACTTATGTATGTATGTAAGAGATATTTAATAAAAAAACAAGGTACTATTTATAAAGTATTTAATCATCTACATATTCGTATGTACATATTTGTATTTGTTTTTTAATAAATCTACATAGATGCTACAAACAACTAATTTAAATTATAATTATGTAAATTTTACAAAAGCATGGTGCGTTTGTTCGTCTACTTCACATAGTCGGGAGAAAAAACAATTATCATATACTTATCCCGGCGAGCATGAGCCAGAGTATGTCATACCCATGAAAAATTTAAAAGTGGTGTATTTTAAAAATATATGTTCGACGCGCCTAGTAGCTGGAGGCAGGAGCGTGCAGTTATTGCAGAAGGTGATAGCGATGTTTTCGATGTGTAACGTCGATCGCCGAATAGGATATTCGTGTACAAACCTTTCTGACCTGTGCCTGAAATGCCTGACGTATTTTTTACGTAATGTAATTTGTATTGCCTTCCCTAACTTTTTGTAATTGTTTTCATGTGATTGTGTTTTAGTGTTATCAGGTACCTTATTTTCTTTTTATTTTTAGTTTTTCACAAAAAAAGTCCATTTGTCCGAAACATGCGAAAATATATTAAAAATTGTGCTGATTTTGTCTGTAATAACTAGTCACTTCTTTTTAAGTAACAAAAAATAAAATTATATAAATACAGCAAGTATATTAAGATAATTTAAGTTCTGGGTATATCATACCCTGCCTCGTGCTTAGTGTAACTTTTTTTCACCTCATGCTCGCCGGATTAAGTAAATCACGAGCCAAGTATATTAAAGGTAGGGTACCTGAAATAGATTAGATAGGTTTAACTTCAATTACGAAATGATTTAACAATATGTTTATGAATCTTAATATATATTAAAAAAGGAAGTTTCGTCTGTTTAACACTGGACTACTTTCTATATTGAGTGCAGCGTACACGAGTTCAGCCAGGATTTATTCCGAGTATATCTTCCTCGCTAGTGAAAAGTACGACCACGTCGTGCTCACCACCTGGAACATAATGTACATGAGACTACTTGTGCGCGGTTGGCATCTACAATGTTCTGTAAGTATATGTAAGCGGTCGGCCCATTGCTAGTTCGTATCCGATGTTGGTAGATATCTCCCGTTCACACAATAACAGAGTCACGTGATGGTTACGCCATCGCGTTTGTGCAGTTTGAAATAGTCGTGTGGACCGTTGGGAGCGAGGGTGAGATAAAAAAAACTGAGTCGTATCTTACAGTTGTGTTGTCATTAAAATGCTTTAACTGTTCGTTTCCTCTTTGAATTGAAAAAAATTCTGAAACAGAAGTCTGATGATGAATAAGTGAATCATCATAAACTCCGTCCCACATTATATTTCCGTGTAGCAAATAACATGTTATAATAATGTTCTTAATGTCTTATAAAACCTTATGGATAATATTAAACCGATCTCCTAAAATCTTGATGTGCAGCTGTGTGCGCTACTCTAGAATACTACTTTAAAGCCCTTTCAATATGTTCGCTTCGTCGCTCCCTTTCTCTCGCACAACGGGTGGTACTTGAGATATAATGAGATTCCGATGTATATTATTACAGAATATTGCACTGTCCATGTTATGTAGGTCCGATGTCCTTGTCGAGACAAATAAAACGAGCAGAAACGATGTGACGGCGTGATACTGAATGGTAGGTGGGAAAGAAACGTAAGCATCGTAAACGCTTGGCGTATGTATCGTCAGCGATACGCATGATTGTTTGATCGATTTTCATATTTTTTACATCGCGCATATAAATCATTTCTGAAGGAGTAAACATAAAAAATGCAGCATTAAACGGTAAAATATTTTTTGAAATCGGTCCAGTAGTTTCGGAGCCTATTCATTACATAGAAACAAATCTTTCCTTTTTATAATATTAGTATAGATTATGTTGCTTATGAGGCAATCGAACAATCCGATGACCTGATTGTTTGTGACTACTAGTATCGTTAATTAATCAAAAATGTATTATGTAACTAAACTTATTTCACCAACCCATCTCGTTCCGTAGAACCTCAAAAATGCTGTTCACGTCTAGCAGTACCAGTCAGTTTTTAGGCCTGTGTACCGATTTAGTTAATCAAATATAAGTAACAAATATGATTGATTAAACGTCTAAGCTAAACTACTTTTGCCTACGCTTCTCATTACTTCTCCACACGAGCACTCACAAAATGCTTGTCACGATAGAACCCTGTGAGCCGTGGACACACGTGTGACACAGACGCGACACACTCGTGATAAACACGTAACATGTAATAGTCTTACCCTCGTAAATGCAAGCAGAGTGATTGGCGTGTGATTTAAAGCATTGAGGTAGCAAGGACGGCGAGATCTGCAAATAGATGTATGTTAGACACCACGGAATAAACACTGACAGTGTTTATTCCGTGGTGTTCGAATATAAGCACATCCATTCGCAACTAGGTCAGCTTACCTGGCTATGATAAAACAAATCATCTTCTTGTAATTAATGCTGCCCTGGTACCATGCATTCATATACACAGTATCTGCTATTCCGGAGCTCTGAGAAGAGAGAATCAAAACTTATATTATAGTTGTTTTTTCAAAACTTCTCTTTTGGAACTATAAATGGAGATTATTTTTATATTTACATCAACCGAGGGTCGGTTTTCAGCTACTTGTACTTAATAATATCTACGTTCACTTAGTGATATAAAAACATCACTAAATAAAAATGTTTTTTTATTCAAAAAATTACTTTTATTTGAATAATTGAAAATTGAACAAAACAAAAATAAACTGTGGAAATGCAGTTTATCTGTAACTAAAACTGTAAGTTTATCTAAACTAACTAAGCAGAAAATAAAATTAAAAACCTCCCAATCTCCCATGAAAGTATAAGAGAATTCTAACATTCTAATATTACTTAAAATGGGAAGAAAGTAATTGAAACAGATATAACCATTGATTTAGAAGAACGAGGAATCGGGAAGAAAAAGCCTAGCGATGAGGCAAGATATTTTTCTGACAGTAGCCCGCATGGCTCCACCGAGTACAGTGACGGACTCAGCCATTGGGTTGCCCCTACCGAATAAACCCCTGTAAGGGCCTTCAGCCGCTTTATTTGGAGGGCCTCGGATCTGCAGGCAACAGGATCTCTGTAGCGATAGGCTGGCGTCGGCGAAATTGCCAGACTTCTCTTCCTTGCCCCTCCCGGTTGCCTCTGAACAGTCTCTACTACATCTTAACCGTGCTATGGGGTCAGGTTCCCAATTTGACCCCTGGTTCCAATACTCGAATTTTCACCGCTACGAGTAGATGCAAATCTCTCCCTTCCATCACAATAGATAAGCAACAATAGCAAATAAAGTTCAGTAAACGGGCGATACAGAACTGCTGCTTAAAAACTAAAACCTTCAAACTGCTTTAGATAATATTTCCATATACTGTCAGTTAATACTTGTCCTAGCCTTTAGAAAGCTACTGCGTCACAAGACACTATTTTCTTTAAAGAAGCGTTTTCGCGTGTTTTATAAATTATTAAATCTTTAATTTGAAAATTTGAGATAAACACAAAACAGAATTAAAAACAAAAAATTGTATAAGTTCCTTGGTCACCGATAAACATTGTAAGTGCTTTTTGAAAACTTGTCAAATAGCCTATTGAGCGTAGTGGACTCCATTTCGACCAGTTGCTTCAAATACAGAGAAATGTATATGAATTATTAATAGGCATGCAAGTTAATTATTGTGTATATAGCTCCAAATTTTCAATACGCCTGAAATACATAAAATTCCTTGGATTATCTCTTAAAAAAGAATCATGTTTAACATACAAGATATGTATTTCCGACAGTCCTAAGCCTTAATTTAAAAAAAATTAATGTACTTACGAAGGAAAAACTGAGACTATTTAGTATCGAAGTTTCCGTTAAAAACCGTGTTTTAATGGATATTAAAAATGATCATTTAAAGACAGTGCAAGCGCTAAGGCAGGTAACTGTTAAGAACAAAATGATGGAATGAAAAAGTGTATAATGTTTTTAAAATTCTTACTTGTTCTCCGAGAAGAGTGCTGTAGTAACAGTAAATGTAGATCGGCGTGAACACGACGAGCAGCGCTAACAAGAAGCTTGCTCTGTCGAAAGTATTGTGCGTTACCTGAAATAGTAGTCATCATAGTATTCCTGGCTAGTGTAAATAGTAAATACGTGTTAAATTAGGAGTAATCATGTTAGATATTCCTAATAATCTTATCATTTCAATCTCACATTATTCTATAAGACAAGAGAGTGTACCGACTACCAAACATTGCCAATGCTTCTTTTAATTTCTTTTCGAGAAATATCTGATTTATATGTAGGTAGGTACCATAATCTGGCATTGTCACTAAATTTATTGATCCAATAACATTATAAATGATCAAATAAACCTATGCCTATTATTTCATAGCTCCAGATATACTTACAGTGGCTGCAAATGCAAAAAGGCACGCCGTCATTATAGCGAACAACAAGTCCGCGAGCACCATTTTGTTTAAAACTTTATTCAATGACACTGACAATCTGTAAACATACATTTTTAGTCAGTATTAAGAAAACATGCAAAGTAATTCCGATAGTTTGAAATTTTACAATATTTTACTACTTCAATATGATTCAATTCAATTATCATTATGATTGTAGAACGAACTGAAAAGTGAAATGAACTTCATTCCTATCTGTATTCCATAGAGCACATAAGTTCTTTTTTATGTCTTAAATATCTACCGTATTTTCAATGTTGGTAAATTCTAAATATTGTCTATATTCCGGAAACCCACCTTATCTATATAATATTAAATAAAAACTTACTCAAGTAATATTTGATGTCTTCTAATAAGCGCTTTTAATGCCTCGCTCCCATCTGCCCGGCTCGCGTCGTTGAGAGTTATTGTCCTCAGATCTTCCTGAAGCAGCATGAACTCTATACTGAGATATGCGCAGAAAATTATCTTCAAAAACTCCGAGGCGACATACACGTAGAGAATACGTAATGCTGAAATTATATTATATAGTGGAATACAAAGATTCAATGGTAAATGCCAAGGGTGCTGCGTCTTTCATTGTCATCGTCATTGATACGAACTTCACGCTAAAATAAGTATGATATGAAATATATTTAACCCACTAAGTGTACAGGACAAACAGCAATCTATTGTATATTCAAAATAATAACAAATGTGGGAAAAAACGCTGTTGAATTGAATTTGTATCTTCTGTTGACACTGATAAATAATAATTGTCATTAAACACAAATATACATTAAATCCCGGGTCGGACCAAAAACTATTATTGGGTAAACTATTATATATTTTTCAATTTCTAATAACAGTCCGGAGTAAGGAAGTTGGCGGTGATGCACCCCCGTGCCTCGGAGAGCACGTGAAGCCGTCGGTCCTGGGCCTGATTTCTCACCGGTCGTATCGGATTGCCGTCCCATCGAAATATTAGAAAGTGCACTTGTGTCTGCGCGTACATTTGTGCACTATATCTGGCTCGTCTCTATAGAGACGGCCGCCGTAGCCGAAATCGGCTAGGAGGATATTATTATTATAAAATGTAGTAAATTGGCTTAGTAAAATTTAAAGATAATAATATATCTAAAACAAATGTAATAAATACATTTTCATCTATATAACAAGAAAGCACAATATATTTGTATTATTTGTTATAATACGAAAAGTCAGTACCTAAGTAGACAACACGTCTTTCTTAGGTATTACTGTAGATGAAAATTGCAACAGGAATGCACACATAAATCAACTATGAGAGGATTTCTTTCATTATCCTAGTATCCCGTCGCCATGTAATGACTTGGTGACATTGAAAAAACTTCAAACAAAAAGCAATTATCAATGTTCACTTAGTGAGGCGTTCCGAAGTAATAAAAACTAAAAACATACAGACAAATTGAGGACTTCCTACTTTTAGTGGTCGATTATATATAACTTACCTATATAAAACTGAAACACGTAAACTCCCAAGTACCTCGTCATGTCTATTTTAAAAGGCAGCGCGTAACCAAGAGGCAGCTGCAGTTCGTTATATCCTTGCAGTCTCAGTATTACCGAGCTCAATAGCGGAGTGATCAAGTTCTGCCATGCAGTAATTACACCGCACCAGTGAAAAACTACAACCATAATGAAAGCATTAGGAGAGACTTTTTATGCCTTTTAGGGCACTTTTTATTGTTAAAGTGTGCTAACCATAGATATCAGAAGTAAATTATATCTCTATGGTGCTAACACATTGTCATTAAAATAAAAACATTTATTAAATTGACTATGTAATATTGGAACAATATTTCATCATCCGATCGGCAGCATTCCCTATTTGTACAGGAATTTATAAACAAGCAAGCATTATATAATATAAAATTAGGAGCCAACGCATTGTAATGGACACACTCCTCGTACGCTCTCTCATCTAAGTTACAACTCCGCTAAGTTTACGAGTATAATATCATTTTAAGAATCAGTCTATCATTTCTCCTGATACCAGCTACTATAATATCTCATATTCTGCAGCAGTACCGGCAAAAAACCAAGATATGATCAACAATTATTTCTTTCTGTCTTTAGCTTTTTGTGTTACGCGAATTTTACTCCTTGTAATAAAACTACTTTTGCAGGTTTTGTCACTGCTTATTTTTTATTACATATATGAATATTTACTAAAAATTGATGTACTTTTTTGAACAATATTCAGTTGCTTCATTGACTTTTCCCTCTTCTCCGTTTGTGTGTGAGAGAGAAACTCAGTCCTCCAGATGGCACCGATGCTGTGCACAAGCTTCTCTATATCAGATTTCTTGCTAACAACTATAACCGCTTTGAAAATGCCTGGAAAAAAAGAATTCTATAATTATAAGGAACAGTCTGCCATTTGTGGCGACTACTGGCGCCCAGAAACATGTGGAACTCCAGTTGATAGATTATGTTTATTCAGACGCATGTCCTCTATTTCGCTATCGCCGGTGAGTCGTTGGAATTAAACCTGTGTGATTCAACTCAGTATAAAACTAAATGAATAACTTATACTTAGTAATAATAACATTTAACAATCTTATAATTACGGTAACATTGATAAAATCTCGTTGCTGAAATTTATGATCACTTTGTTAATATAATACCTTCACATACAAAAAATTACAATAAGATCTAGTTCCTAACGATAACTGAGTTGTTAACCTGCTACAACTAGTATAAGCAAACTGAACTTATAAACAAATAATCAAGAAAAAATGAGGTTCGTTTCTACTTAAACTGAAACTCAATCTTTTTTAATACAAAATATATGAAAGCAAATATCTGAAACCATACTGACCCCGATCAATTCAATAAGTAAGTACCTATATAAAAACGAAGGACATGGTTATATTTAAAGCTTTGAATAAGCTGCACAAAGTAGTTTTGTAGATATACGCTTAGATAGCGCAGTATTTGGCTGTAACGGGGATTTGCGCGTTTGGGAACATGCCAAATGCTGATAACCTATAATAGATACGCAAGTACCGGCCACTTAAGGCGTTGACGACCGACAGGGTATAACGGCTAGCCGCTCACAGATACAAATGAACTGTTTATGCCTTCACCGAAAATATTAAAAATATATTTTTATTCGCTCAAGGACCCTAGGAGAGAGCTAGAGCGTCCTTTTAAGAATTGTCGACAACATCCTTCAATGTATTGTATAAAATAACTATAATCGGTCACATTGTCATGGTGGGGCGGCTTGTGTGCCTATATGATCCCCAAGGTTATGCCGGACAGGGCTACCCATACCGGACATGCTTAGGGGGAGAGGCTAGACTAAGAACAGCTCAGCTGGAAGGTTCTCCACCCGTCCCTCTGAATCAGCAGATGGGAGCGTGGATTAGGGCGACCGGCATGGGGTGCTCCGTTAGAGTATTGTCAGGATGGGAACCTGACCCCCTTGCACGGTTCGAACGTTGGAGTAGTGAATATTCAAAGGCAGCCGGACATTCTTTAAGGAGCAGAAGTCTGGCCTTTTCACCGAGCCAGCCTGTCGCTGGAGGGACCCAAGCACCCAAGCAACAGCTTGTACATCCGGAGCCCTCTAATTATAGCGGCTGAAGGCATCCGCAGGGGCTTAGTCGGAGCAACCCAATTGAGTTATTGAATGATTTTTTTTTTCGTCGTCAATGGAAAGATTATATATTAGTTATATAGCAAAACTATTTTTATTTTTTTTATATTCGTTACAATTAAAAAGTTATTTTTATTTAAAAATATTTTTTTTAATTCAGTACCGAAAACACGCCGACAATTCCCGAACGATACTGGAGCGTATGTGACGTCACAATGTCAATT
>LUGF01041492.1:215045-232972 GCA_001625245.1 Calycopis cecrops
GAAGATATTAGATATAATCCATTCATCACAAAAAAATTACAAAAGACTCTGATACTTGCGTTTCACTTTTTTAGGGATATGACTTTCGTTCTAGATTAACTACAACCATCGGCGAAAAGAACGAAAGTGGCCGGCACTTAGGTATGTATCTAAAAGGTTATCAGCATTTGGCGAGTTCCCAAATGCTGATACCCGCTACACCCAAATACTGCGCTATCTAAACTTACATCTACAAAACTACTTTGTGTAGCTTTTCCAAAGCTTTAAATATAATCCTGACCTTCGTTTTTATGTAGGTACTTACTTTTTGAATTGATCGGGTTGGATATGGTTTTCAGATATTTTCGTTTTATATTTAATATTTTATTTGAAATATAAAGAGTTTGAGGTTTAGTTAAAGAGGATACGAACCTCATTTTTTGTTGGTTAATTATTTATTTGTCGGTTCAGTTTGTCTGTAATAGTGCAAGCAGGTTAACACACAATTATATAACACAGTTATCCTTAGGAACTAGGCCGTAATGTATGTAGTCTTATGTATGTGAAGATTTAATATTAACAAAGTGATCAAAAAGTTCTACAGCGAGATTTTAATAATGTTACCGTAATAATAGTTTTAATAACTTTGGCGTCTAAATACACAATATAATCTCTAGTCGTCCTGATATTACTGGGCGCGGTAGTCTCCAAAAGTAGCAGTCGACTCATCTACTTCCTTATAATTTTAGAATTATTTTTGTTCCAGGCATTTTCAAAGCGGTTATAGTCGTTAGCAAGAAATCTGATATAGAGAAGCTTGTGCACAGCCTCGGCGCCATCTGGAGGGCTGAGTTTCTCTCACACACAAACGAAGAAGGGGGAAAAGTCAATGAAGCAACTGAATACTGTTCAAAAAAGTACATTTATTTTTAATAAATATTTTTCTGGAGCATAAGAGATCAAATGTTTTGCTGCCAAGTAGCCCTATGCACTACTGAATCTTCTGAAATGGCGTCTTTTCTAAACAGAATAAAGCAGTAATAAAATCTGAAATAATAGTATTTTCATTATAAGTAATATTCGCTTAAGATAAAAAAGCTAACGACAGAAAGAAATAATTTTTAATCATAACTTGGTTTAACAATAAAGAGTGCTGTAAAAAGCAAAAATAAAGTCTCTCTTAATGCTTGCAGTTTATCTCTGGGGCAATATAATAGCTACATTGCAGAACTTGATCACTCCGCTGTTGAGCTCGGTCATACAGAGACTACAAGGACGTGGCGGACTGCAGCTGCCGTTTGGTTACGCGCTGCCTTTTGAATTAGACACGACGAGGTACTTGGGAGTCTACGTGTTTCAGTTTTATACGAGTAAGTTGTTTTTAATCGACCACTAAAGGTAAGAAGTTCTCAATCCGTCTGTATGTTTTTATTGTTTGTTACCTTGCAACGCTCAACTAAATGAACATTGGTGATTTTTGTTTGAAGTTTTTTCAATGTCACCAAGTCATGACCTGGCGATGGAATGGAAAATGAAAGCAACCCTCTAATTTTATAGACACACGTGTGTTTCTTCAAATAATTGATGGATGGAGTATCCTAAATAAATTGTCTTTGAGTTGACCAATATCAGTTATTTGTGTGTTTTTCATGTAAATATTGATGTATACCTTAATGTACTGTTATGTAACTGTATGTAACTTAATGCCTGACTGTTATAGAGAAAGAAACAGCGAGCACCAGACTTCGTCATTTTATAAAAGCGCGCAGAAAATCTTTCAGCTTTTATAAAATGACGAAAGACTGGTGCTCTCAGACTGGAAATCAGGAATGTCTACTCAGACATGCCTTTTGCCGATTAAATGATTAAATGAAAATAATAAATATTTTTTTTAATGATTCGGATATGGACATTTGCTCCTCTTTATTTCATAGCGTTGCGCTGATGATCGAAGGTTTGCATATGCAACCATATATAATATAACGTTCTAATTTTCTAAGTTAAACCGATATCTGAGTATGACATTGACTGAGTTGATTGATGTCATTTCACATTTTATTCTCAGATGCATAGTAATGCAATTAGCTGGTGATACAAGTAGACTTCAATATAAGACAACTTCTCAATTCATATTCAATTTTGTAGATCGGTATCGGATTTGTATTTATCGGTGCCAACAACAGAAGATGCAAATTTTACTCAGCAGCCTATTTGTCAGATTTGCTATCGTTTTGAGCACTAATGTTATATTGATTGCTGTATGTCCTGTACACTTAGTATTAGACTGTAATTCACGGCAGGACCTATTTAAGCGCGAGGTCCGTAGCAGCCGAGACACGATGACAATGAGACGCAGCAGGAGTTATTCCTTGGTATCAATCATTGAAACATTGTATTTGTCTCTATATTTTAATTTCAGTATTACGTGTTGTCTACGTATATGTCGCCTCGGAGTTTTTAAAGATAACTTTCTGCGCATATCTCAGTATAGAGTTCATGCTGCTTCAGGAAGATCTGAGGACAATAACTATCAACGACGCGAGCCGGGCAGATGGGAGCGAGGCATTAAAAACACTTATTAGAAGACATCAAGGATTACTCGAGTAAGATATTATTTAATATTATATAGATATAGTTCTGTATGGATTGCCCCCTTTTATTGTTTAATTTATTTTTTTTTATTCAAAATTCGAACAGCGGTTCACAGAATAAATCAATTTACGAAGTTTTAACTACGAAGGCCCAATAGTTAAAAAAAAATGGCTGCGACATACGGACGGACGGACAGACAGACATGACGAATGTAAAGGTTTCGTTTTTTTCCCATTTGGCTACGGAAGTCTAAAAACGGCGTGTGGGTTATATGGAATTTAGTTCTATCGGAGTTAACTTGCAAGTTTTCCTGATCCTGACTAAGAATGTATGTTTACAGATTATCTGTGTTACTGAATAAAGTTTTAAACCAAAATGTTCGTGGACTTGCTGTTCTCTACAATGACGGCGGGCCTGTTTGCATTTGCCGCGACTGTGAGTATATCCGGAACTGTGATACAGTCTGCTTATTTTAAAAGCTTTTATTTAACTTACAAGGCTAAATTAATGTATATTAGTTAAAGTGGAATCTTTGAACTTTTTGAACCGATTTTAAAATAGATAGGTATCTTCAACCGATTAAGCTGAAATTTCGTATACACTCTTAGTTTGAATAACAATGCACGCTAAGTTGTGTCATCTCATTCTAAATCCAATATGGCGGACAATCCAATATTAAATGAAAGGAAAGGGTTTTAAATGAATCTAGCTCTGGCTCGTTTGGAATAACTTCTAAATCCAAGATGGTGCAAATTATTTTTAATCTACTTCTACAATATGGGTACCAAATAAAAGGGCTCTTTGAAAATAGCTCAAAAAATAATGTTACTTTATTCTAAATCCAATATTGCGGACCATTCAAGATGGTGGAATTATTATATATTCTTTCTACCGATAAAGTAGGTATGTCTGGTAAATGTATGACACTAACATACCATTCGTCGGTATAAACTTCGGTAAAGATAGTGTTCACCTAATTCAGCCCAAGTTTGTGCAATTTCCAGCAAAATATAAATACCTAAGTATATAGTCACGGAACCGCGGGACGAAGAATGTAACCAACTGTATTATGTTGGTACACAAAATGCAAGATACTATAACTGTCGACTAAGCCGTTACTTACGTAGGTTCGAAGCTCTGTGCTGCTGGCCAAGCATACGTTGCCTTAAGTTGGGTAAAATTATATTAGAAGGTTTCCTTATTGCAAGCCTGGATTGTTCGAAATTAACCGGCAAACGACCTTGTAACAACGATGAGTTGAATGAGATGAAGAGACCGAGAAACCGCGCCAGCGAGAACTAAAAACTAAAAAATAAATTAAAAGCAAAAAATCTTTTATAGAAAACAAGCTTTTATTTTAACGCACTCAAAAGAAGAAAATGTTTTTTTTCTTTTAAATTTTAACTATCGGCTTATAACCTCATCGCCTATCTACCAATTTATATGGTTATACCTAATAGCATGCCATTTGCTCGTGTAAATAAACTAGTAATAATTTAATTATATAAAATCTAAAAAAGAAGTTTAAATTTTTAAAATTTCAATTAAATTAAATGTTGATAGGTACTTGAACCACCAATATTATCATTCTAATTTGAAAACAACAATATTGATTTAACATCAAATTTAGTTTCTTTTAGAACGCTGTTTAACATTTAAGTAAATTATAGATTCGAGATTTAAAAGGCATTTTTCAAATTTCTTAAATACTCCACAGGTTTATTATCAGGTAATTGATCATTTTTAATTTTTCCGGATAAATAAAAATTTGTAATTTTGCTAGATTATGGAATCATAATTTAGCGAAATTTCTACATTTACTGTTACTACAGCTCTGTTCTCGGAGAACAAGTAAGAGTTTTAAAACCCTCATACACTGGTCCATTTCATCATTTTGTCCATAACACTCACCTGATATATTCGCTTGCGCTGTCTTTGTATGATCATGTTTAATATCCGTTAAAACCTGTATCCGACGCGCGGAAGACTTTTTCCTGACCGCTTGTATGAATTCATTCGTTGTTAGATTTTAAATATGAAGTGAGAGTATTTTTAGTTACAGGAGACTCACTTCTAAGCTGTCAACCAACAAGCGTATTTCAATCATATTTTTCCTTATTATTCAAAAACCTCCTGCTAATCAAAAGTAATTTCTATTTTTAACCGACTTTTTTCCTATTAGTTTTGAAAAGCAGTTATAATTTTAAGTTCTTCTTTCTCAGAGCTCCAGAATAGCAGATGCTGTGTACGATAGTTTACGGTACCAGGGCAGCATTAATTATAAGAAGATGGTTGTTTTAATCATAGCGAGGTAAGAGTGTTACACACACCTATATTGTGTCACACCTATATTGAATAGGTAATTATTATTTATCTATTGTTGAGTGTTACTCACAACTATATTATGTGTCACACCTATATTGAATAGGTATATATTATATTTTGTCTATTATACAAGTAACAAAAATTGAATTTTTGTTAGTAGTACATAGCTTACTACTAACAAAAATTACTAACTTACGACCTATGTTCGTTTTTCAAAACACACAAATTTGAAACACAAACAAAATTGAAATTTTGCGGCAATGACTAACATACCTGCAGTCTAGCCTGCTGTCTATCAACTTCAGTACGCTGTTGGTGCAGTCTGCTTACCAAGGAAACCACAGCGCTCGCGCACGGTCGCATTAAAGCTATCAAATATTCTATTTAAAAAAATTTAACAGTTTTTTCTTTTATAATGTCTTATAACTCGAAGAAACAAACAAAAATGTGGTCATATCGATTTGTACGGACATTACTCAATGATAAAGTCACTGCTCGAGCATCGCACGCACGCAGCGAACTCCTGCGCCTGTCGCGACTCGCGGCAGGACCAACCCAGCTGCGACCGCCGCCTGCTCGCTATAACGTGCAGTCGCGTGGACCTAGTTGCAGTTGGATATGCTAAGTCATGTTAAAAAATAGTATAAGCGTGCGCAGCTTTGTATTGAAATAAATGGAGTGTGTGAAATGTTCAAAATGGTTGAACAATTATTAAAATATCAGTAAATGTGTAGTATTTTTCAAGAAAGTTCTAGTAGTCAGTAGTTAGGTTTAGGTAAGTGAATTTAACTGTTTTAAGTTCATTCCATTTCAGTTCTAGCCCTGGATTTATTGCGCAGTGGAAGGTGGTATGTTATACACAGGGCTCAAAGCAGAATGAACTTTGTCTGCGATTACGCAGAGCTAAATTAAATCTTAAAATTAATGCAATTACCTTGCGTATCTGGAGACCGGCTTAATATATCACATTACTACATAAAACTTATGGCCACAAATTTCACACATGCAATGAGATATACTTAGCTTTCCGTGCAGCCGCAATCCCCCCGAAATATGAATCTTCTTAGGCAAGCCTCTCAACAATGGTTCTTAATAGTCTTTCGTACTTTAACACAAACACAAATCAATCACAAGTTCATTTAGTTAGTCAATTAATTTACACTCCCGATAATATCAAAAGGGGAACCAACACTTAACTTAACTAGCAATCATAAACTCAAGTCTTAAATTATGTACGCGTCCGATCTCAGCGGCATCAAACAAGGCGTAAAACAATTAACAAGTCAGCGATCGATCACCCAAGAGATGTAACAACAATGGCCGCTCTTAAACTCACGCGTCGAACAACGCGCCCGGCCCAGTCAAGATAGCTCATAGAGCTCTTCAAGCTCATGACCCATGTCGGCCACTTTTTAGCTGCCGCGCGCGAGCTGCTCCCCTCCGTTAAAGGTGGGGAGCTGAGGACACCCGCTGTCCTCGGCCACGATAATAATAGCATAGCCTATTAATCGCAATAAGTCCGGTTTGCCTTCTCCCATTGGTCTGGGAAAGAAAGGAGGGTCTGTCCCCCTATCGACCACAAGTACAGAGGTTCGACGCTCCAGGTGAGTTCACCTCTTATATCGATGAAGCTGCACCAACCTTCAGTCCTCAGCGTAGATTCTATCTAAAAAAAAAAAANNNNCGCCCGGCAAACAGCGACCGAACCGCCTCTGGCGGCCCACACCGGTATTACAATAATTATGCTGAACACGCCTAGATGGCATCACATGTGGTTCAGAACATACAAAATAGTACCTATTGGTTTAAAAAACTTAGATTAATATTTATTTACTATGACGGTCCTGAGCTCGATAAAAGTGCAATCAAGGGGAAGGGACAATCGGAATCCTAATTTCAACTTTAGTAATGTGCGTTTTATAACTAACTTAGGTAACATTTTTAAATACTTAGTATAAACATATAAATTTATAATAATTTTATTTAAATGAAGAATACTAACACTTAAGTTTAATAATCTGTGCTAATACCGGATATTGTGATCAGTTAAATAACTATTGTTCATAATAACTATGTGTAAGTTTGAGTCACATATAAGACGTAGCATTGTATATAATGGTCTTCTTTATAGTAAATTTTTGTGATAGAGCGGACTCCCTTGTGCACCACTTGTGCTGGTGTCTAACATACATCTATTTGCAGATCTCGCCGTCCCTGCTACCTCAACGCTCTCAACCACACGCCACACACTCTGCTAACTTAAATTAAAATACATTGAAAAGTGGTCTGATACTATTTGAACAGCATCCCCAATTAGTTATTCGTAAATATATTCAATGTCAACATACGGATTTTACTGTTTTATTATATGTATAGATAATTAAATTAATGAGAAACACAAATACATACAAATTTATGTAGATGATTAAATACTTTAAAATAGTGCCTTGTTTTGTTCTTAAATATCTCCTACTTACACACATAACCACTAAAACAAACGATTGCAAAATAAATTATTCTTTCATTAAAAATTCTATTACAAACCGATATGGGCAAGCTCAAACGAAGTTTTCGTTTCAGTTTCGTTCAGCTGTATAGACGAGTATGCGAAGAATAAACGAACTCTGAGTGAAAGAACGTTTGGTACTAACATTCTGATGAGCAGTCTATATAGTTGGTACGGACCGATCAGCCGTCGGTATTGAACATCTTCCTCCGCACAATCAGCGCTCTATTTCATGGTCCGGGACGTTTCTACAGCGCGTCGTATTCAGAGCCGCAGTTTCCATACTGCTGGAGTGGAGGCTGCGCGCTTCACTGATGTTTCATTAAGTTTTTATGTACGGGCGTGTATGATAGACTCGATGGGACTTCGATTTGTTTTATGGACAGTATGCCGAACTAAATATGTGTTCACTTTATTGAGTTTATAATTTATATTGCAATTTGATGAGTCTAGGAAGAAGTACCGCTGTACGTAACTGTACTGTCTCCTGTCCTGAGACTTGTGAGCGTCTGTGCGCCAACGGTTGGGGTTTACTGATGAAGTTTTACAAAATGCGATAGCAATAACCCTCGTTTTAAACCGGTATTATATGAGCAAGGTTGAGGCTGCTCGTTACAACATTGAAAGCGCATAATAACATAAAGCCCCTTTTACTTTTATTTGTTTAAACAAGCAATTCTATGTTTATGCTACATTGACTATACAATTCTATATAAACCAAAGGTAACAGGGCTTCAATCATCTCTATATTTGGTTCGTTGTAATGAAATTTAATTACATGCGTACTATAATCCTAGTAATATTATATATGCGAAAGTTTGTAATTTTGTATGTTTGTTTGTTATTCCTTCACGCAAAAACTGCAGAACCGATTTTCATGAAATTTGGCACGCACATAAATTGGAAATTGGATTACACACTTGGACATAGGATAGTTTTTATCCCGAAAAACTCCTACTATGTCAGAGTGAAGCCACACGGTGCGGTGCGGCGCCGCACCGTAAACATTTTGCCGTATCACTGTAAACATGTGGTATGCGGCGCCGGAATGTACCGTCTGGCACATGATTGATTTTTATATGCAGGACGCCGCAGCGGCACCGCACCGGCGCCGCGCCGCGACCGTACCGCACCGTGTGGCTTCACTCTCATGAGATGATTTTTTTATTTTCGGGACGGGATCAACATTTACGCGGGTGAAACCGCAGGGCGCAGCTAGTGCTCTATATAATTCAATGACGAAGTTGTCTTTAAATCATTAAAAACTATAGATGCAAATAAGAGTGAGGAGTTTGACGGAATCCATCCAATAATTGTAAAGACATTCTCATCTGCACTCAGTGTACACTGACTTTTTTACAGAAAATCTGTAGCAAAACATTAAGTTCTGTATCTTGGAAAAGGCTTTCGTTATTCCAACTCCCAGGGTTCTGTAAGTAAAGAGAAATATAGACCTATTTTTAAAATTAGTATTTCCACTAAGATACTCGAAATATTTTTGAAGGATCTGTGCCATTGTATGTACTCCTGTTTTTTTTAGGGCCATAGAGATGAATCCACTTTTCTTTTCCAAATAGTCCCTACAACACTCGACTCGCACTTATTACGCCTATTCGCGGTTCCTTCCTAGCATTAACTTTTGAAAGGTCAAGGCAATCGCAAAAAATAGTGTGAAGGATACCGATATAACCATTAGTCATCTTCCCTTTAATTTAACCGACATAAGGGCATCCTTAAGGCTTAAACACCGTTTTTTTTTAATTTAATTGACATTTTTATCAGAAGTGGCAGTAAGTGGATTGTCCACGCGAGAGTCGTCGTTAACACCCTCTCTGCATTTTGAATTTACTTGACCACTTTGGAACAATAAATAATGAAGGCGCAGATTCTTGCTAAAGTTACCAGTTATCTTTTCATGAACGGATTTTTTACTTTTAACTTGTTTAGTAAAGTATTTAAATAAAGCTCAATTTTCTACAACATTGTCGGGTCAGACATTTCACATTTCTTATAGCATAGGAGGCAAACGAGCAGTTTGGTCAACTGATTGAAATGATTGCCGACGCCCATAGACATCCACATCAACAGGTAATATGTTGCCTTCCTTTCAGAGACGAATAAGCTCTTTTCTTGAAGATCCCCAGGTGGAACAGCCTGTACGAAAATACCGCTGTCGTTAACGAACTATAATTTTGTATTTACCCTCAGATTGTGTCATTACAGAAATAATTAGTCTTATTAAACATGTAATTAGTTAATCATACGGATACATTGAACGCCCCTCGTATTACAAAAAATACACTGTCTTTCGCTTTCAAGCATGTGGGCTAAGTAGACGAAATAAGGACTATTTATATCCTGAAGTATGTTGAAACTTTGTGAGATTTACTCAATTTATAGAGAAAGTAATTCCCCTATTTGAGATAAAAAAATGTCTTTGAATTACCCAGAAGAGTTTGTGGCGCAATTAAAAATATGTTTAGATTTGTTCGACCGGTGTGGTATTTGCTTTTTCAACGAAAACAGAAGTAACTTTAAAAAATATTGGCGCTACATTTTCATAGTGCCGTTTGTGGCTGTACATTTTGTAGCTATGTCGCTCTATACGAGAACACTCTCCACGGACTTAAGTATCTCAAAGTTGGCGTATACGATGACAGCTTACTTGGTGTCAGCTCAAGGTACGGAATTAATAAGGAAAATATTATTGTCTTGAGAAGAGAGCTCGCACTATCAGTGGGATAGTGTAAGCCAGTACATTTTTGTGGTACACTTTTATTAATTATTTATTTGTCGGTTCAGTTAGCCTGTAATAGTGGAAGTAGGTTAACACACAGTTATCCTTAGGAACTAGATCATAATGTAGTCTTATATAATATGTGAAGATGTAATATTAGCATAGTAGTCAGAAAGTTCTGAAACGAGATTTTAAAAATATGACTGTAATAATAGTTTTAATATTATTGTATCTGAATAGACATAAACGCTAGACATAACTCTCTCTCTCTCTCTCTGTGTCCTGATATTCACACGGTGGTCTCCAAAAGTAACAGACTGTTCATTTACCTTTCCTTATAATTTTAGAATTATTTTTGTTCCAGGCATTTTAAAAGCGGTTATAGTTGTTAGCAACAAATCTGATATAGAGAAGCTTGTGCACAGCCTCGGCGCCATCTGGAGGACTGAGTTTCTCTCTCACACACAAACGGAGAAGAGGGAAAAGTCAATGAAGCAACTGAATACTGTTCAAAAAAGTACATTTTTTTTATTTTTTTAAATTTATTAAGAAAACCAACAGCGTTACAAACAATACATAATAAATAACAATAACAAAGAAGGTAAGGCCAATAACAGGTTTCCCTTCATAATTTTTGTTTAAATAACGATTGCATGTTGCATTTGGACTAACGCGACAAGGCAATTATGAGTTACATAATATAAAAAATAGTAAATGTATATATAGTAATGTTTCATAGGGAGGTAGGTACACCATGTTTATTCTAAATGACAATTATACACAGGTACTTATTGCTTAACTTAATACTCAACTGTAAGATATACATACATTGTAAGATCTTATTTTGAATAAAATATTTAGATCATTATCATTTTATACCATAATATGTAAATGTTGTCTAAATATTTTCTCCGTCATTCATTTAACTATGAATTAATTAATTAACATAAGTAACATCACTTGCATTTACGTCACAATATGTTGTGTGAGCTGACGCACCCTTGCCCTACGACAAGGTCTTGGGATCGGTATTTCACCACAAGGATGCGCAAGCTTAGTGTTGTGACAGTTGAGAATCGTGAACGTATGTGGTAGATATTATGTATATCTATATATATTTCGATTTAACAGCTTCTAGTATTTTCATTTTAAAATTTGTTTTTGATGATTCAAAAATGTTTATACTCGTAGTTGACGATTCATTGAAAATACGTGGTAGTCTAGACAATACCGAATTAGCAGAGTCATTTCTGACATTTTGGGGGACATATAACAAAGGAGTAGGACGTGTGCGACGTTTAGGTACACGGTACGATATTGCGCTAACTAAATCAAGACAGTCTACGTTTCCGTTAACTACGTCATACAAAAAACACATACCCAGTACGTTACGGCGTTCCTCGAGCGGTAAGAGGTTATTTCGATGGCAAGATATAGAGGGTTGATGACTTCTATACATCATATGCTTTAAAAACTTTTTTTGTACTTGTTCAAGTCGGTCTTTTCTAAATATTGTATTTTGGGGACCCGATAGGGCTCGCATATTCAAGGATACTTTGAACTTACGCAAAGAATACCATTTTAATGACATAGTCATTAAAACATTTACATACTCGCATTAAAACTCCTACATTCTTAAAGGCTTTTTGTGTGATTGTATGAATATGATCAGAGAGCAACATTTTGTCATCGAAGTATACTCCTCATTAAAAAGAAGATTGAACGGGAAAAACCATAACGTTGCGGAAGAAGTTCAGATAATAAGATCAGAAGGAGATCTTCCGGAAGATGTAAAAACTGAATTAAGGAATCACATTATTGAAATGAAGAATTCTTTGTTTGGTATTACTCCCAAAGATGTCATGAGAAGCCTTCCAATTTGCTAAAAAAAAAATATGATTATTATTTAAAAACTTTTCAATTAAAAAAGTAATTTTTACTTTGTGTTTCATTTGAGTCACGTTCATTGGACCGTTAATGCAAATGTTTCTAAGTCCATTGATGGCAACTAAGTGGTCCATTCAAGGCAACGGTGGTCCAAATAAAGCAACTTCTCAATGAAGAGTTATTTTAGTATATCTGTAAAACCTCTCAACTTTCATGGCCAATAATTTATATATCATTAATTTACACAAATAGCAATAAATTCCAACAATTGGTTTTCATTTGTTGGTCATATTTCAAGAAATAGGATGTCCTAAAGTTAAGTGGTCCAATCATAGCAACCTTCCCCTAAGTTGTGTTAGTAGTTTCTCGACAGTGTATTTGGAAATAGTTAGATGTGAGATTGAATCTAGGGTGGGCTCTGAAAAAGCTTCCGAAAAGGGTGTAATGTCTGCAAGAGGATTTCCAAAAACGCTATGGAAAAATGCGTTGAACGCTTCGCATGTAGATTGACCATTTTCATATTTCATCTCATTGAGAGTCATGGTCTTGGGGTAGTTAGGCGTATTACGAGTTGATTTAATATATGACCAAAGACATTAGGGATTAAGCTTGAACGAATTTTGGGTTTTTAGAATATAGTTTTTATATCACGCGCGATGTTCCTTTTTTTGTCTCTGTCGTAGCATACAGAATTCGTCATAATCATGATTACTCATATATTTTTTGCATAATTTATGAATTTCAGATTTTTCTTTAATGATATTTATTAACGCGGGTGTGAACCATATGGTATAGTTACTATTGCTAGTTTGTAGCCTTGTTAAAGGTGTGCATTTGTTTACGGCTTCATATATACACGTGTAAAAGTTATCTTCTTTCTATTATGTATTAGTTAGATATTTTGCCAATTCAAATCATTGAAATATTTATTTACACTTTCAAAATCACATTTCCTAAAATTTAATCTATGTGTTGAAGATGGATAAGTCTAAAATATCAATTACAAAAGGTGGGTGAGCTTTATCACATTTGGAAAGAGGATATTTGTAATGCGTAATATTAAGACATAGATTAGAAAAAGCTAAGTCTAGTGTATTATCGACATAGTTTTTTAGAAAGTTATATTGCTGAAAATCTAGGTAGGCTAGATTTTCAACAAGTTTAATACTTGCATTTTGTACTACTGTCATTCCATTTTTTTTATATAAAGCACCATTGTTATCCCACTCTATGCATGGGAGATTGAAGTCCCCGATTATTAATTTTTCTTAGGGTTTTTGCTGTGAAGATTTAAAATTAATATTAAGAGTCGGTCTATATTATAAAGCAGGGGGTTGGAAATTGGTGGCAAATACACGATTACTATTTGAAGATCGACTGATGCAGATATAACGCGCGAAGGTAGTGTTATAATATATGATTTTTAATCAATATTTTTCTCGATCAAATGTTCTGCTGCCAGATAGCCCTACGTACTATTGCATCTTCTGAAATGTCTTTCCTAATCAAAATTAAACAGTAACAAAATCTGAAAAAATGTAGTTTTATTCAAATGAGTAATATTTGATTAAGATAAAAAAGTTAGCGACAAGAAGAAATAATTGTTGATCATAACTTGGTTTGATAATAAAAAGTAATATAAAAAGCATAAAATAAAGTCTCTCTTAATGCTTGCAGTTTATCTCTGGGGCAATATAATAGCTACATTGCAGAACTTGATCACTCCGCTGTTGAGCTCGGTCATACAGAGACTACAAGGACGTGGCGGACTGCAGCTGCCGTTTGGTTACGCGCTGCCTTTTGAATTAGACATGACGAGGTACTTGGGAGTCTACGTGTTTCAGTTTTATACGAGTAAGTTGTTTTTAATCGATTTCTAAAAGCAGGAGAACCTCAATTCGTCTATGTTTTTAGTGTTTATTACCTTGGAACGTACAAATAAATGAACACTAATTATTCTTTTTTGACGTGACAACGTCTTATAATTCGATTGAGCCGTACAAAAACATGACTCATGCGGCGTTACCTCGCTATGCGTCGCTACCTCGCTATCTGCGTTACATCGCTCTGAGACGTTCCATATAAATGTGGTGTCAATTGTTTATAGCAACGATAATTGCAGCAATAAAGGTAATGATTCTTTCGATATTAATTATATGTTCAGTGATATATTGTCGAATATTCGTGCTTTTATCATTAAAATAAATAGCATCGGTCCGCTAGTGCAGCGATTGTAGGTTATGCTATAATTGACAAAATTAAAACAATAAGTTAACAGAACTATTTCACGATGAGTAAAAAATCGATGGCTTTACTATTTAATCGAAATAATTATCGAGTTATAGTTTATATTATAGTTTATTTATATTAGTTAATTAACTATTAAATTGTAAAAAAATTGACATAATTGTATTTATGCGTATAAATAAATATAACTTGATCAATTTCATTGTAATTTCCAAGTACCTCCTTCTCTATATACATACGAATCTAATAAACAAATGAAATTAAATTTTCTTTTGAAAAATGCTACCATTACGTATCAGTATTTTCTTAAGACGTTGTCACGTTCAACTATCGTCAGTAAACCGACTTTACAGACAACCGATTTTTTATTTGAAGTTTTTTAAATGCATCAAGTAGCCTGGCGAGGGAATTCGATAGGAAAATGAGAGCAACCTTCTTATTTTGACACACGTGTGTTTCTTCAAATAATAAATGATGGATCCTAAATAAATTGTTTTTGAGTGCACCAATTTCAGTTAATTACCACCATAATAAATATACACAGTTAGATATTTATGTGCTATAATGTCACAAGACTTGACAATCCGTACGCATGTAAAAGGCATTTGTAAAAATGTGTTGTGTAATATTTTGATTCCGTTTCGGCCTTAAGACTTCTCTAGAACGAATTTGTCAGAGTAAACCTCCAATGCAAAAATATTATCAGCAATCTATTTGATAGTAAAGCAAGTTTGTCTACGTCGTAGAAAAAAGTTACAAAAAGTTTATTTGCTGGAAGTTCAGGATATCCACCTCTCTATCCTACTTTGTGACTAGAACGTGACATTGCTCTAATTTATTATGTAGTTAGTCTGATGCAGACAGGGAAATTATTACTCTTCTGTATTAGAATATATTATATTATTTTCTTGTACCGGACAGTTATGTAAATGCTCGTCGTCGTAAGCTTTTCGTTTTTCCGGACGGCGCGGACCAAGCGCGGGACAGGCACCACTGGCTTGTGCACGACGCTCGCTTAAAAGATTAAGGCTAAATAGATTTCTGTTTGACCTGTACATTTAGTAAGTCGACTACAATTCACGGCAGCACCTATTTCAGCGCGAGGTCCGTAGCAACCGAGACACGATGACAATGATACGCAGCAGGAGTTCCTTGGTATCAACCATTGAAACATTGTATTTGACTCTATATTTTAATTTCAGTATTACGTGTTGTCTACGTGTATGTCGCCTCGGAGTTTTTAAAGATAATTTTCTGCGCATATCTTAGTATAGAGTTCATGCTGCTTCAGGAAGATCTGAGGACAATAACTATCAACGACGCGAACCGGGCAGATGGGAGCGAGGCATTAAAAACACTTATTAGAAGACACCAAGGATTACTCGAGTAAGACTTAGAATAGTTGAGTTTCCGGAATTTAGACAATATATTGAATTTTAAAAGTTATACGTGATTATTTATTGGTCACTAGCCAAATTTTAAAACAAGGAAGTAAAAGCCAACCCAAGACTGTGTTGTATCGGGTAATTTTAATATTTTGTTAAATTAACTTCGATTTGAATTGGTTCGAAAATATACATGGATCCTTCACACACGAAGAGTGTAACGATCTCAAACAGCTGGTCGACGTATTGAGCTTAATTACGGAATTTCACATCCACTTTAATAGCAACTGTTTTGTATCTTTATTTGAAACAAATGTATATTAAATGATTGGATTAACAGTCTAAGGTACCCATATCAACTGTTTTTTTTAATAATTGTTTAATAATAATTAATTTTAATAAAAACAACAGAATAAAAATTTTCAAAACATAATATTATGTTAATAATTATATAAATAATTATTTATTCCTGTGAGTTACAATAAAATAGACTTTCTAAATGTACTCAAATATTTGAAATCGACTTTTTACAAGTTAAGCCAAAAAGATTTTCATTTTCACTTTTCAGTATAAATTTGCTCTAAAATCGCAATGAATATTCTTGATTTTTTTTTTATACCACGATGGTGGCAAAAAAAGCATACGGCCCACCTGATGGTACGTGGTTACCGTAGCCTATAGACGCTCGCAACACCAGGGGCATCACATGCGCATTGCCGACCCTTTAGGAACCTATTGATTCCCCTCTTGAAGAACCCCATATTGTAGCCCTCTGGGAAAACCTCGGCAGGGAGTTAATTCCACAATCGGAGGGTCCGCGGGAGGAAATCCCTCTGAAAACGAACTGTACGGAACCATTTGGGCTCCAATGTGTGAGCGTGAACTCCCTGTCGATGGCGAGCGGTACGGTGATAGAAAGTGGCCGTGTGCATCATGTCAAACAATTCCTCGGAACACAACCCATTATACAAGCGGTAGAACACGCATAAGGAAGCAAAGTCTCTCCTTAGACTTAAAGGTTCGATACCGCTCGTAAGTATAGGATCGTCGACAAGTCTCACAGCTCTCCTTTGAACCGAGTCAAAAGGCCCAAGCTGGTATTCTGGCGCCCCCGTCCAGAGATGGGAACAGTACTCCATGTGGGGACGGACTTGCGCTTTATACAATAGCAGTCTCTGCCCCGCTGTGAAGTACCGCTTCGCTCTGTTTAGCACACCGAGTTTTTTAGGTGCCAGCTTGACCTTGTCTTCTAGGTGGTTTCTGAACTGGACGTCGCTGGATATGTCGACACCAAGGATACCTATACTTTTATATTTGTTGATTGATACTAAAAATGTATATTAATTACAGATTGTCAGTATTACTGAATAAAGTTTTAAACAAAATGGTGTTCGTGGACTTGCTGTTCGCTATAATGACGGCGTGTCTTTTAGCATTTGCAGCCACTGTAAGTATATCTGGAGGTGTGACATAATATTCTTACTCATAATAACTTAAAAAAATATCTGTCGTATTTGAAACATACAATGTTGGATTTAATATCAAATTAAGTATAGTTTATATACAAGGTTGATAAGGCCCATAGAGCGCCGGGTTCATTCACCCCGTGCGAGGTTTCCGCTGGCGGCTCGCGCCGGCACATGGCATGATTACATTTTTTCGCTATTTAACTTGTTTGAAAAAAGTATTTTCGTATACTTATCGTAAACTTATTTTTAATAATACACAGCGTGAAATTTTAGTCGTCATCGAAAAGAAAATGTTGAGTTCTACAGGGTCTGTCGTAAATAATGGATAACCCGTGACCTGGAGTTAGTACGTGTCTAAAACTGTAAGAAAAACGTATTTTTTTTCCAGACTTCCTTACCGTATGAAAATGGCTTAGCCTTTTATACTTTTTTATAAATTTCGCTACTTTTTACATTCATTCTGTTGCCATTTCATCAAATTTAGGTATTTCATTGTTATTTTTGCAGTATTGTTTTTCTAAAGGCGTGTGCTATTTAATTTTAGTAACATTTTAAGTGTTTTTGATGTTAAACATTTTCAAAATCGTCATTTTAAGATTTTTTCTACCAATTTTTTTCTTAACGTCAACTTTTGATAGTTTACTGTGAAAAAAAAAAGTACGGTGCTGGAGCTGCCCATGATTTTAATAAATAGTCTAGTAATTGTAGATTCTAAAAAGGTATAACAATGTGTACTTTACTAGCAATATTAAGTTATAGGAGCGAAATCAATATCAAGACCAGAATTTTAAATTTTTAAG
>LUGF01041521.1:46690-70659 GCA_001625245.1 Calycopis cecrops
TTTGACGTAAACATAAATTATCAACTAATTTGCAAAAAAAATTATATCAAATTTTACTTTTCCGAGTACATTTTATAAGTTGTATTAATATTGTGGTAGCCTATACTTTTCAGTTTTTACTACTTAGCTCTGATAGTAGGCCTCTAAATTTTATTATAGTATATAGTATCTTTTTAAAAAACAAATATTTCAGAAACGATTTTTGCCATTATTAATTTACATACCCAAACCAAATTACAGCTTTCTAGTACTTATAGTATCTGAGTAAAACCGGGGACAGACAGACGGACATGAAACTATAAAGTAACGTTTACTACGGAACCCTAAAAATACATTTTTAATGTCAACATTTTCATGGGAAACATTATTTGCGCTTAAAACGTAGATTACTAGTTGTTACTCACGGCTTTGCTCGCGTGGTTTTTCTAGACAAAATGGAACCGATGGTACTCTTCAGTCCTTCAACTATCTCCATATTAAATAACACATCGATACGTTGAATCGATTTGATGTGACAGAAGGAAAAAGAAACATACAAACAAACACAATGTCGCATTTATAATAATAAGAACTATAAATACATTGAGTTATATATATACGTAGTAGTAACAACTCACTGAATAAATATAATATTTCCATAATAATGCAATATAACTCTTTTTTAGAACTCTGATGTTTCTGTCAAACTTTTGACGGTAGCAATTTCATTTAATTCGTAGACAGATGAATTCTTTTTTCTATCTACGATTTAATTCATAAGGACGTACGTCATACTGTTTTGCGCGAATAATAATAACATCTATAGCGCTTATTTAATTGATTTGATGGAAATGTGTGTCCCCATTAAAGGTTTTTTGCGATAAAAAGGAGGCTATGACACTCTTCAGTTCTTTAAATATCTTCATACTAAATATCACATCGATCCGTTGATCTGATTCGATGTGAAAGAAAGACAAAGAAACAATCAAACAAACACACTGTCGCATTTATAATATTAATATGTATATGGATGAAGACAAACAAGTAGAAACTGTTCTCGAATCATCTTTGTATCTAGAACCGTTTGTTCTCATAGAAAAATTATTGTTAAAAATTTTCCATAACATTCGTTATTATCATAATAATAATTTATACTTAAAATAACAGTGTATGACGTAAGTACGAGTTAGCTAGTTCAAAACACATTGAAAACGTAAAAAAAATTCTGCGTTATAACTTATAAGGTTTTTAAACAGTTTTTGCTTAGTTTCTGCCTAAATTAGTGAACAATGGAAGTATGACTGTATTATGCAGGGTTGATAAGAGCGAGAAGCATTAAATGAAACCACATATACTATAAGTGTCTACAGTTAATCCGAAACTGTAAAAAAAAGTTAGTTAAAAGTTAAATAGCGAAAAATTTAATCACTCTTTGTACCGGGCCAGAGGCCATAGTCGGCGACAGCGGCGATACAGCGTGTACGAAGTGAGAAAAAACTTTTAAAAAATCCTGTGGCTAAACAATTGCTCAGATTGATCAGTTTATAGTTGAGTAGCCTGTAAATTATACACTACAAACGTGGTTTCATTTAATGCCTCTCGCTTTTATCAACCTTGTTTAATATAATACATTGACGTAAAATTGAAAGCAACATAAAAAAGTAGTTTGTCTTTAGTTTGTGTTTGTGAAAAGCTGCATTACAGCCGAATTGGCACTACGTGGCTGGCACGACTGTGGAGGTACCTGTCACAAGGTACGGGGGTGAAGCGACAGCTAGGCTGTCGCGTTTAAGCCTTGTTCGCATTGGTCGAGTAATTTAGTCGAGTAGCGAGTAATTTAGTAGCTAAACGTGTCTGAACACTAAAAATTTAGTCGAGTAATTAGTCAAGTGGTTTAGTCAAGTCGATAGATTTCACTCTATTTTTTCGGGCGAGTAGCACCCCACACCGTGTGTCCGCGCTCACTCGATCGGGTCCGAACACTTCGATTTAGTCGAGTGACGAGTCCAAAGGTCGAGTTGAGCTGTCAAAGTATCCATACTTAGTTTGTTTTTAATAATCTCATAAATTATTATTCCCCTATTAATATATTATTATTAATATACTATTTATTAGTATTATTATTATACTCTTCAATTATAAGTGTCGAGTTCCAAATATTTGGAAAACAAATGTTTAGTGAACATGAAGTCGCCACTTTATAAAAATAAACAAATAAAACAAAGTCAATAATATTTAAATTTAGAAAAAGAATTAAATATACCCGGAGAAAAAGAAATTAAATTGAAAATAAAAAACATCAGGTTAGTAGGTAATTAATTTTATTTCAAAAGCATATTAAGTATTTTTAATAATGATAACCGTTGCATTTTACATTGTTCATCTTGCTGATCTGAAATTACTTATGAACTGTACTCGCTCAAGGTGCGAACGATATTTGGTCGAGTCGAGTAGTTTAGCTACTAAATCGATACTCTACTAGACTAAATTACTCGACCAATGCGAACAAGGCTTTAGTGCGGGTAGTGAGTAGCCGGTGAGGAGAGAAGCATCTACATAATAATCACGCGAATATCCATGGTGGTCATCAAAATGTTCCGACTTCTCATTTGGCCGT
Organism: Calycopis cecrops; assembly: GCA_001625245.1. Taxonomy (NCBI): domain Eukaryota; kingdom Metazoa; phylum Arthropoda; class Insecta; order Lepidoptera; family Lycaenidae; genus Calycopis; species Calycopis cecrops. Next base: position 49,287 of record LUGF01041521.1, read on the forward strand.
TTTTGCTTTTTTTTGTTTCTTTACAACTCCAGAATGTTTGTTTTACGGATGTAATGCATGTCTACATCCTTACAATAAATGTAAAGCTTTGGACAGGCGTTTGTGCTAATGGACCCGAATAGATTTTGATGGAATACGGGGATGACGTAAATACATCTGGTATACCAGTAAAATAACTCAGATATTTTTTTTATTGATGGTCTTATTCGGATTAAGATTTGTCAGTATTTACGCGAATCACGAATGAAATAAAAGACCAAAGCTTTGAATGTTTATTATAGAAATGTGTGTGAAACCGCGTGGCAGAGCTAGAGTAAAATAAAAGCATTTAACTACAATAGTGGGAGGTAGCAACGTCCATTGTTCTTTGTTCTGCGCACTTCCATCACTTGCTCGCTCGTTAAATAATAGCTACGACCGCGAGACAATTACGTAAGATTGCATTACTTAGTGGTCACAAGTAGAATGTTTGAGTCCTTGTGGCATGCTACAGCGACTATCGAAGTTGGATACTATCGATAGCATCGATACTATTGATAGTATCGATACTATTATAGGGCATCAATACTATCAATGGTCCTATCGATATTCTCAATATTGCCACACTATCTATCTATCGATATAATAAGTCTATCAAGCCGCATCGCTACCGAAGAGGTATCTCTCGCTAATATGATACATCAGCATAGGGACAGATAGGTTGTGTCATTTCGTGCGGGTTTCCAGCGCCCCTTGAAGGGCAGAGGGAAAGAGGGCCCTGTCGCTCGCGAGCTCAGGGCGGAGGCACCAGTACCGCCGGGTAGGTCTCACAGCGATGTGTTTTATTTATTTTATTATTTATGTTATAAGGGGGCAAACGAGCGGTCGGAGCCATTTTCATGACCACCGACGCCCATGGACGTCCGCATGTAGGTTGTAGATGCGTTGCCCTCCTTCCTCCCCCCACCGCCCGGCTCCTCGGGCGACATTCGTTCCGCCAGTTTCACAGAACCACCGTGCACCGCTCCGATCCCCGGCGATGCGTATAGCCTCTGGTGGCTGATGGCGCCCATACACATCCGCACTAGTCTATATATACATTGATGCTGACGGAGATGACAGTGACGTGACACGACAGTGTCATCGAACGCGATCGAATTTTTGGCGACATCAGAATCAATGTAGCTACGATAAGAAGTAGTGTCGCGCTGCATGATTGCATGTAGCCGCATTGGGTTTGTAAGTAGCCGGTGGCCCACGGAGAGAGGAGGAGGAAGGGGAGTCTATATGGATGTCTATGGGCGTCGGTAGTCATGAAAATGACTCCGCTTGTTCGTTTGCCCCTTTATACGGCTTCAATCACGTTGTTACGACGTAGTAAAAATATTGCGATAAGAAGTTGTAATATACCTACTTCACGCCAATTCTCGTACCTACCGCCTGCACAAAAACATGATAATCAGTTTCGGAAGAGCTGGAACAAAAGAACTAACACAGTGATACGAGATTTTTAAATAAGATTTACAGCACTTTTATTGTAAAACACATCCAACATTAAGGTGATAAAATCCACATCGCACGGGTTCGGTTAACAAATACCAGAGGAGGTCCACGAACTGGGGTTAGTGTAAAAATATTTGCTCCTAAATTAATAAACGCAGACTGAACACTGAAGACGGCGAGTCAACAATATTAATTAGTTTCTCGTCTAGTCGCTACTCTGTATACTGTAGTGGTAGTGCAGTAGCGATACATCTACTTCGCCGACTGAGCTGTTGATAAATGGTGCATAGCAGTGAAGTTTGATGTTATCGGGGTGATAACTGTCTCTTAAATGAAACTGACGTGAAATGAAGTGCTGTTGCGTTCTATGCGATTTGCAATAGTGCGATGCTCTGGCTCTTTAGGGTCACTTGTCGGCAAAAAATCTTTAGGTTTAAATATTTTTATTTCTCATAAGAAAAGAACTCAAACATGACTTTACATTAATTATAAGTAGTCTCTAGCGTGTTGAAAATGGTTACTTTGCATATCTTTTTAGGGTTCCGTAGCCAAATGGTAAAAAACGGAACCCCTATAGATTCGTGTCTGTCTGTCTGTTCGTCCGTCCGTCTGAAATTTTCAGCGAAAATTGATTTGACCGACATATCATTACAAGTACCAACCTATTTGAGAAATAATACATTTTCAAAAAACGCAAATATAATTTTTACGTTCATATAGTTATTTTATTTTCTGGTTAAACATTTCGCGGCACCTGCATCTTACGTTACAACTCTCGGCGAGCGAGCCCGACTTGCACTTGGCCGGTTTTTTTGAGTTTACTTTTAAGCATGTGGATTGTCCCATTGTTTAATATCGTCGGGTAACTTACTATGCAGCAGTACTCCACTAAACAGTGTCGTACTCTCTTCGTTGTCCAGCTTATTTTTTGTGCTTCGTGGATATTTCTAGGCGTAAGTTTCTAATAGGGTCAGTAATTGCCCTTCATTATCATCATTATAAAGAAGATGTAATCAGTTTAAACACGCATTCTTTCTTTACATCTCTATGCTCGCATGGGATATTGGTGTTATTATCTAACGCATAAGGAAAATTTCCGTACCGCAGACTCGAGCATAAAAAGTGCTACGCGATGACGGAATGTTGTTTATTTGCTTTTTATTGCAATACTAATGGCCTCTGATTACCGGCGACCGGTCCTGCGCCGTAAGGGTGCGTGCACACTGACTCCGTGCCGGCAGGGCGAGATAACAATTAGAACATCTATATCTATCAATACATAACAGATGTCCCAAAATTAACGCAATATTTGAATTTGTCGCTAATTATGCAGTAATGTTTTGGCAAGCAAAAAAAAATTATAATTTGAAAGCTGACACTTTTGGGTTAGTAAAACGTAGGGTTACGCGATAGAACAACGTGTCTTCATTATTGAACGTAGTCAAGAAAAAGTAAAAGAAGTTTCGTTTTCGTGTAATCTCACGTTTCGGTGATCAGAATTGGCCCTCTAGATCGTGATTGAACGCCATTAGATTTATTTTACGGGGTTATTGGGTCATGTATGTATCACAGGTAAAGAAGTATGTAAAGAAACCCACAGCCACCTGTGCATTGAAAGTATGGGATTTAAGGCTGCATTAACGAAATTCAGCCACATTTATGGAAAATTCGGGCAAATGTGGCATTAAAATCCAAATTATAGATATATGTAAATTATTATTATATTGTAAAAAGGGAGTATTCCCGTTCATTGAATTTAATAAAATAAAAAAACAAAATGGTCGTGAAAAATTTCGACAAACGAATACGGGTGATGCAAAGCCGTGGAGGCTATTGGCCTGGTGTGTTATTGCATAAATAACCCTACCCCATGTACTTTACGATCCAATAATAAAAATAAAGAAAATGTCTAAAACTGTGTTTTCTGTTTGATTAAAATTTTGCGTTAATTTTGGAATCTTGTGCGACTTTCACGCAAAAACTACTTAAAGAACGAATTTTGATAATTTTTTTATGTTATATATGTATTAGTCCTCGGTAATATATTTATCTATATATATACAATTCTGCAGTCGGTATCTCGACTTGACATACTATTATGAGACAAAATAACGGGTTGACAATTTCGGTCGCATAAACGCACGTAACACACATAAATACACGTTACAACATATTTTCCAATAATGACAAAACGACGACTGTCGGGTCGACTAGTCCTACAACATGTCGTTTTATTACTGGATTAACATAAAATACTTTTTATCCCGAAAAATGCCGATATTCATGGGACAGACGTATAAGCGACTTACCTCATAAAGAAATATGAAAAAAGAAATGACCTCTGTGCCTTACCTGGGGCAGGTTTGATGCGACTGTAGGCGACCGTCTTGGCGTTCAAGAACATTTTACCTTCTCAATTTTTTATAAGAAAGTTTTAATTGGTGATGGATTTTAGAAAAAAATATATCTAAGTATCTACTAAATTTGCAGCAAACATAAATCTAAGTAGGTATCTGCTAAATTTGCAGCAAACATAAACCGAGGTCCTCACGCTAGAACTAGAAGAAAGCTAGAAATTGCCCGAAGGTCCTCGACCTCTGGTGGTGTAGGTAAGCACTAACAAAAGATTTTTAGAAACTGGGTGAATTAGGGAGGTGAAGTTTATTAGTCATATGACATGGGTGAAACCGCGGAGCGCAGTTAGTATTGGATATTTTCCTTCGCGTGTTGTTGTTGTTGACTTTGGTTCTCTGACGGCGAGTAAATTGAGACTCAACGAAGGAAATATTAATACAAGTTCTGAGCTGATTTCAAGTCTCGCTTCTCCAAGACTAAGTCTTTGTCTCAAATCTATTTACGTCTCCTACGAACAGCTGACTGCTATAAACCGTTACAAGCTGCAGCTCCGAGCCAAGCCAAACAAAAACGATTGAGCCCAATTTGATGAACGTTTAATCTCACACTATCAAAGTACACTCGACTACAGTGTAAGTACAGAACGGATTTTGATAGTATGTGTTCATACATTTATATTGTTTATCAGTAATTGTATGCAGCATGATAACTACTTATTTAACGTATATCCGTCTTGATAATGCTATCGGCTCTGGATACATTAAAATATTTTTTAAGCAATTATATTTTAGGTTCCTAATTTTTTTATTGTTAAATTATGAATACTATAGGTTGCTCTAGACGTAGCACACCCCCGAAAGTGCTGCCACCTTGCCGTAGTGGGTAGCTTGCGTGCCACTGTGATCCACAAGGCTATGCCGGACAGGGCTACCCATATACCGGACAGGCTCACATTGGTGGCATCAGGGGCCTTCCTACTCTCCCTCTAAATCAGCAGATGGCGACGTGAAAAGAGAGAATGACGGGTTCAATTTTGGTCCAATACCTGAGAGCTGCATTGTATCGGTCAAATGGTAGTAGTTCGCCATGGTTGAGCCATGGCGATAAGATTGAGGGAGTAGTGCACACTAATTGTTCAATGTTATAATTCTGCCGTGTACAGTTAATTGCCTTAATCTCTAGACATTGTCGTCGTGATAGCAAAATATTTATCTACATTTAGTTTAAATAAATATATTATAATATATAATATTATAATTATTGTAATTACGACGTCTACAAAATTTAAATTAAGTTTTATAATAAGGGTGTTTTTATTGTTTATTTGAGAAGAAAAAATATATGTAGTACAAAAATATACCACGACTTAGCAGACTGAGAGAAGAAGCCACATGACATGGCCCATTTCTTTGGAGGCCACGGCAGAATTAAAAGTATAATCCTCCTTTAATTGTGTCTTATGCTCAAAGTAAGAACCTTTTTAAGGGTTTCAACTTACGTACTTCAAAAGAAAGAAAATCCTTATAATATGTAGAGTCACTTTGTTGTCTGTACCTACATTTGTTCGTAATTCTATATAAGATACATAAGATGAAACTTAGTCATTTACTTATATGCTACAAAACATGCTAAATGGATGCATCCAATAGTGAATATAAGTGTGTTGAGTTTTATAATATTGTGTTGTCACCTCAAGTTGTGCTGCACTGTGTACAGTGGCATTGTACACAGTACACTGGTATTTTATCGTTTGCTATTGAGCGACCATCCGAAAACAATAAATCAAATATAAAAAAAACTAACGAAAAAACGGGGCGGGTGGAGGAAGGGGATGAAATGAATTGTCCCTTCAGGTATTCGTTCAAAGGAGAGACGTGTATAACTTCCACTTAATAAGATGTGTTATCGATATGGTCCTCATCACTTAAAATAGAGAGCTGTAAAGAAAAATTACATGCGATACAGATATTGAGTCACCAGAGCGATGCTTACGAGAGGAACATTGCGATACGACGGCAGTACGTGATCGGTGCTCGGATTCCTAAACTCATTTTAATGAAGTGCTCACGTACTGACACGGTATCGTATCTGTTGCCCAGAGTGTTAAGAGCTAGCTGCTAAGAGCTCAGAATACTAGATGTGCTGAAACTATTGCTATATATTTTTATTCGATACCTAAATAAAATTTGACTTATTGTTAAGCTGTTAAATATTTTTGTTACATCCAAATATTGAGAAATTTATTTTATTTTATTGAATAGATGGAAGCTAATATTGGATCGTCTAACGCAGACGGCACTAACTTATCATTAAATTGCAAACGCTTCATATGATTTTATCATAATGAATATTGTAATATGTTTTCAAATTTTAGAATTATTTTATTATCTAAAATCAACTTCAAATGAAACCATCAATCAATCAATCAATATACTCTGTATTGTGTACATACAAATATTTTACAGACAATACATAAATGGGCATTAAAATATACTTACAACGTAAAATAAAAAAATAAAACGTAAAGGAGCATTAAAATAAATAAACCATTCATTTTTCTGGGTTAAAAGTAATATTATGTAAATCCAGATTGTAATCTATATCTGTGCCTTTGAGTATAAACCGTGAAGTGAGTTCCATTGTAGTAGTTCATATTATGTTAGTAGGATTTTACGCGCCATGAATCATTAATCCTCCAAGTTTATACTTCAACTGCCATTACTAGCATAATGAGCCGTCATGTTAGCGCTAGCCTGAAGCTCTATCTATCCGAGATCTTCGCGCTTATACATCCCAGCGACCATTAATATTTCCTTACATCTGGAACACAGTGACGGCGCATCTCAAGAATCTTTTATTCCCTTTTTCATCGATGTCTTATCCATTTAGTGTTGCACATTCTTATAGCGATTTTCTTACCGTATCGGGTGGTAAAATAGGAGAACGAGGAAAGAATAAAATTGTATTTACGTTCTCTGTAGACATCCGCACAACCAGGAGTACTCAGATATGTCGCCTTCCTTAAGGCCTGCGCAGCGAGGGATTTTTGTCCGCAGATTTTTGTCGGCGGACCGGAAAAAATATGCAAAGTACCGCGTACTTTTAATCCATCATTTGCCTTACTCCATACAGTAGTTAGCGTTCTATTTTTGCGGACAAAAAAGTCCGCGTACAAAACACCCTCGTCTACGCTGGCCATTAGTCCTAACTACAATACGGCCTTTTACAAACGGTCGACACGCTACACAATTGTGTTGTATGAGCAATCTAGGGGTACGGGTACATCGGCTACAATGAAACAATGATACCGGCTTTCGAAACAAACGCCAAGTAAGTAAATACATAACGCCGATACTCTTTAATATTTTCCTTGTATGTGCATGTTTTGGATGTCACTCAGAGTCATCTCACATCAATACGAAGAGCACAAGAGTAGCTCGTGAGATGGAGACGACATCAACTGTCGGGATGAAAGCTGGATAAATAAACACAGGGACGGAGAAAAGGTTACCACCATGTGGCATCGGATGAAGGAGCGAGAACCTACTCCCGGCGGCAGGAAGATTGTGGCTGAACATGAACGTGTAAACATACCCTGTACAGTGTACACGTTGTATATTAAGTTAATATCGCTTCAATTTTAGCGTGAAGTTCCTGGCTATTGAATTTCCCGCGACATAAACTAGTCTCGGCAGCGCAGCCCGAGGCGGCCGAGCCCGGACCACGTGTTGGAGCGAGAGCAGTCGCCCGAGACGTGTCTCCTCCCCCCTTTCCCCCAAGTAATTTAATACTCAAATGAATATACCGCACAATACATGCGCCATTTATGTGCTAACTGTCTCATGCTTGCTTTGGACGAACCATGGAATTTTTATCTGTAGGTGTGATTCGAAAATAAGAGTAGTTATAGTATTATTTTTTATCCCGATACTTTTTTTTGGGCCTGAATAGTTAGTTTCGCTGGTTCTTTTTAGAAAAGGGTAGAATCGGTGATGTAAATAATTGTTGACGTTCAAAAAATATTTTTTATTTTCAATTAATTTCATTCCGATTTTAAACGTGAATTCACCGGAACATCATAAATTATATTTATCAACCTTAATATAATATAATTAAGTATATAGATATGTCTCCCACATTAATTAGAATGATAGTAATAATTATCGTAATTAAATTATTGTTGGCAAACATAATTAACTGACATTTAATTTATTAATCGTATTAACAGTTTTGGCGTCAATTTAATCAGTCAAATATTTCGTTGTAAATAGAGTAATTATAATAATCATTATTTTAACATTAAATTCATCTATCACGCTCCATTTATTATTTCATCTCAACTGACGGAAGCGCACGTGGATACGTTATCTCTCTGCCGAACATTTTTGGGATTTGACTACCAGGCACCGGCACATACAAACATCCGCAAAAACCGCGCCGACGTGAAACGTGACAGCACAGTTCCCTGGAGCCGATATTTACTACAACGCCAATTAGACAATGGCACAAGCTAAAACAATTTATATTTAATAACATAACCCATATAGTCATAACAGCAGGTTCTTTAGAAATAATAATAATTCTTCTAGTAAATTTAATGTTATGATTAACTAGAAGTGTGTTTAATTAATTTTTATCCCACGCTTCTGAAGTCACTTCAGATATTTCTATTGTAAGAGGGCGCCTCGATGTCGGTGGTGTCGCGGCACCGTGACCGGGAAGGGAGGCACTGCTGCCGTAGGCACCGTGCGGTGTGTGAGTAGCCGGTGGCCCATGGAGAGGGGAGGAGGAGGGGGCGCAACGAATCTATGTAACCTCCATTCTGATGTCAACAGACGTCAGTAGTCATGAAAATGGCTCTGTTGTTTGGCTCGTCTGTCCCCGGAAAGCCTAAGTTGAATGTAATAACGACCGCGCCTAGTCCTTTTGTTTCCGTTTTATAATTCAGCTCACTCGCGCCGCAGGTGTCTTGTGCTCATCAAATAACAATCAGGGTAAATTGTTATTTTATTTGCAGGCCCTTACCACTTACTGCATGTTGATTTTGTTTTAATACATATTACACTTTCACGTCAAGATACAGAGATAATGTTGGCAGGCACTACATATAAGTCTCCAAAATATCTATATATTATATAAAACTCAAACGTGACATAGCCATCTATCAACGCACAGCCCAAACCACTGGACGAATCAAGCTGAAATTTGGCATCCAGGTAGATGTTATGACGTAGGCATCAGCTAAGAAAGGATTTTTAGAAATTCGACCCTTAAGGGGGTGAAATAGGGTGTTGAAGTTTATATGGATTTCGCGGTTGAAAACGCGGGGAACAGCTAGTGAATCATAAAATACGAGGTGAGTGTTATCGTGTATAATATATATAATTTGTAATATAAATAAAAATAAAAACCTACTAGATATCTATTTATTTATCCTTATTACAGAAAAGAAGAGAAGAGTGAGTGGTTGTGGACATTTTAATGTTCCTTTCTCTCTTCACGGTTTATAATGTTGCTTTTAGTTAAATGTGTGATTGATGTAACTTTTTGGCGATGCATGTGTCGTGGTGGTCAGGGGGTGGCTACATTTTTATTTGATTACAATATAATGAAGGCAAGAAGATAGGACATTTATTTTACTTTGCAGATCCACACTATGATAACCTTCGTAAAGGGAACTACATGTTATATTCCGTATAATTGGTTTGTGGCTAATGGCTTGATTATTTATGAACTGTGAATTATTGCCATCCAATAATTTACATGTTCCGACCGGAGAGGCTTACAGAATGTGTAATGGCAATTAAATTTAAATTGAAAAGCTAGATTATGATAAATGTACTTAACTGCCATTTCACATAATGTAAGCCTCTCCGGTCGGTGGTCCAGTCGGACTACTGCGATTTATTTATTCCGGTCGGTCCGGTCCGTCGGAGTACTGTGCTTTGTTTATTCCGGTCGGTCCGGTCAGTCGGAGTAGGTACTGTGATATGTTTATTCCTGTATACTTTGATATGTATACTTTGATATATTTATTCCGGTCGGTGCAGTCGATCTGACTACTGTGATTTGTTTATTCCGGTCGGTCCGGTCGGTCGGACTACTGTGATTTGTTTATTCCGGTCGGTCCGGTCGGTCGGACTACTGTGATTTGTTTATTCCGGTCGGTCCGGTTGGTCGGACTACTGTGATTTGTTTATTAGACCATGTGTACGTATACATTAGTGTATTGTGAAATTGTGTGACATCGGTTCACAGGTTCAGGTTCGAGGATATGAAAAAAAAATCGTTAAGATACATTTTAGTCTATTTCACCGTATTAAAGGAAGAGAAGAAAAAAAATCATACCAATCCTTTTAAAAACTTATCGCAAAAAGTGGACAATCTTCATATTTTATATAATGCTAGCCTGCGAGTGTTGCTACGCCACCAACAGATAAATCAGCATGAACTGTCATAGCAGTATATAAAATTCACTGGAACGACTGTGGCGCCATCTGTCAAAAATTGATCGTATAAATAGATAATACAACCGTGTCGGTGAAACAATGAAAATACACATACCTACATAGTTTCAACCCAATCTGTCAAGTCGTTACTAGTTCTCATACCGACAGTAGCGCCACCTACCGGATCCAATTGTGTTTTTTAAGCATCCAGTAAACCATCGAAATACCCGTAGTTATACAATTTCAACCCAATCTGTTAAGCCGTTATGAAGTTTACCCGTTTTCCTATGGGAATGAAGCATTTTCCCGCAAAATATAGCCTATATTAGTTTGTAGCATTCGAATGGTGAAAGAATTTTTAAAACCGGTCCAGTACTTTCGGAGTCTATTCATAACAAACAAACAAACAAATCTTTTCTCTTTATAATGGTATAGATAGATAGAGGATAGATTATTGGGTATAATTTTATTTCAAAAAGGCTTTTTTTTTGGGAAGGGAGTGAAATTTGCAGTAAGTATGACAGCAGTGAGTAGGGAGTATGAGTTTGTGCCAGTGATGCAGCAGTAAAGGAAGATGCACCGTCGCAACACGAGCGATGTTGCGCCTCCATACTTTTACTGGGGACGTGTAATAATTTCCGAACGAGTCAAGGTCCGTTGCGTCACACGCACGGGCCAGCAAATGTCATGCCTCAGGGTTCCGTAATACAAAATGAAAGACGTAAATGTGGTACATGTTGTCTACAACATGGCATCAGCATGACATAAACACTTTTTAATTTTTTAAATTTGGTATAGAGGGGCAAACGAGCAGTCCGAGCCATTGAATACCGACTCCCATAAACATCCGCATAGAGGGTATAGATGTGCTGCCCTCCTTTCTCCTCCCACCTCCATGGCCACTGTATGAATTCCTAGGAATTTTCTGATCTGTGGTTCAGCATTTCAGTTGGAGTAATTGGAAAAATGGCATAAATGCAATAAAAAAGAGCGTTAAAGTTTTCGAGTGCGTCGTAGCGTGTCTAACGATCTATGTATGTTAGAATCTTAGTGTACCTATCTAGTCTAATATCAATAACAAATTTCCTCACTTTGCGACGAAAAACGTGCACAAAGTAGACTAACGATATTACGCCGTGAAGTCGAACCTCGGCGAGCGTGTATCGTACTGTATTTACAAACACACTACCACGCGGCTCGTGTACTTGTACAGTAATGAGGTCTACTTACGTGGCGTGTACGCTGTACACTCACTAGCGCCATTACCCAGATTGTGTTAAGTGGATGAAACGCTTCAGTGGCGAGCTCGCGGTCACGCCACCGCACTCTGTAAACTGTGTAATGCCAACACTTTGTCATCACCTGATCATTTGCTGCACGTTACCCACTTTACATTGTTGACAATAAACGTTGGATTATCTTCTTGCATAACTTCTTGGTCATCAGGAACTGCTGGCAAGCGACAAAGTCATGTGCGAAGTCATGAACAGAATCAAAGTCACCAATGATGGTTACGTTATTTCTTTTGTGGTATGGAACCCTACGAAAATAGGAAGTAGGAAGAGGTAATCAATTCAATTCAATTCAAAATCAAATCAAATTCATCGGTCGTGTCATTGACAACGTCAAGCTGGCAAGTGGAGGTACTCCGCGGAAGTTTCATTGAAATGCTAATCACGTAAATACTCGTTCGTCTCCAATCCCACAAATAAGACATCTGATGATGATGATGATGCTGATGATGATGACAGAAATAATTTATTACTGTATTCAAATAATAAATTTACCAGCCGTTCAATCAGGACCATAACATTTGAAAGAATTAACATAATTTGTGTTAAATTACAATAATAAACAATACAAATCATCCACATTATAATATTAAACAAGTTGTCACGGTTAGTTGTTACCCTAATGATATTATTATTGAGCTCAGATTTAAATTAGTAACACATAAGTATATTAATAGGAACCAAACGCCCCGGTAGTCGATGTTTGACCTTTATGTATATTATTATGTTCCTAAGGAAATTATGTAAAATCGTAATGTCAAAAATGATCTGATCTACATCGTAATTAACATTGGGATTATATTTTCATTAGCATGATACTTGCACAAGGACGATCAGAAAAGTAATGAACTTGAACTTTTTAACAAGTAGAATTAAAAGTACATGCAGAATAGTTTTTTCAATTTTTTGAAGCAAGTAGAGTTCACAAACTCTACAGAGTAGCCAGTAGTCCATCCGAGATTTGGCCGTTCTGATATACTCACTTGGATGCAAGGCTAATAAAATATTTTACATACATTATTTTAAGTTGAAGATAAAGATAAAAACGCCGATATCTGATAGTAAAATAGCCAAGCATATTTCTTTTAGCAATTCAGAACACAGGGAGGACAGGGACTTGCGCAGGAATTGGACCGCCAGGGCCGGGGAGCCGGAAGGTGCCTCTGGAACGGCTACGCTGGAATGTTTCGTCCGGTGTTCTCTGATAAGAGGTAGGACGAGAAGGAGGACGTAACAATTTTTGCAGATCAGATCAGATGCAGATTATTACATTTATTAGCATCAAATATTATTGTCGTGTATTAGAGATTTATCGCAAAAAAAACGGCGGAAAGGATCTTTCGGAAAAGTGCCCAGTCGAGTGTACAAGCTAATGAATGTAGACATGTTATTAATTTATAAATCCATAGGAGCGCCTGTGGGAGGTGGGAGGGAGATAAATATATTTTTGTGGCTACACTCGCTGCGGGTATTTCCCAGGAGGTCTCAGCTACGGCTTTCTACTTACTGCCCTCCAGTGAGTGTCATTTAGCATTTGAAATATAATCTCCTTTAGTGAGTGTATTTCAGCTGTTAATCATCAACAACATTTGTCTGTTATCAAACATTATAATAAGCCCCCGCTGTCTGAGATAGGGGCCGAGGTAGGGATTTTAGGATTTACATTAGTACCAAGCTAGGCTTTTAATCATATTCTCGCTTGTTTCGCTATGTCTAAAATATTCGAAACTATCTGACTTTTGAGGTATCATCTAGCAGTTTCCCAGCCAGTAACTAGTAGAAAAAGAAGAATGTCTTATCGTCATGTCGGCTCACTTAAACTTTGCTTTAATAACTGCATGTTGATTATACAAACGTTACTCACTTTATAAGTAGTAAATTATCATAGTTTTTAGTTAGTAGTTCTTTGTTTGACGACCAGGCTGACGCAGTGGTACAGGGCTCAGATGAGCGGAGCATGTTGCGCCAGGGGTCGCGGGTTCGAATACCGCCTAAGTCATGGATGTTTATGTATGTATTATATGTATTTTTAAATATATAACATTTCTTAAATTTATAGAACATATATTAAATATATTTCCGTTGTCTAGTACCCGTAACACAAGTCCTTACGGTACTTAACACGGGGCTAAACTAACGTGGTGTGTAAAGTTCACAAATATTATTATTATTATAGTAAATGTTCTTTCCCTCAAAAAGAGTTGTTGCTGAAAGAAGTTCACTCGTCCGAACATTTCTTTGTGCTAATGTGAATCGAAACAAAACGATCGCAGGTCCGCTGTGAATTTATTGTAATGAAACAAATAGTATCTTTTGACGAGGGCCTGTTTGTAGTTTCGAATGTTTCTTTCTCAAAACTTTAGCGAAATCGAGTACTCCACCACTACACACATAACTTATTCATAACCGTTGCCTACAAGTGAATGTTCGTATAAATACGTCGTATTCGAACTTCCAACTTTTTCATCCGTCCATTTATATCATCATTACGAACTTCTCTGAACCTTTGACAGCGTGTATGCAAAGTTGTATGAAGAATGGTTCAATGCTTTCAGCGTGAAGGCGTAACAAACAAACTCACAAATGTTACTCCACTTATTACGCTCTACTATTTTTAACCGAATTAGAAGGAGGGTGATATTTTACGTATGTATATATAGCGTGTGTTTGTCGATTTCTGTGATGTAAGACTATTGAAGACAGTTTTAGTAACAGGTCCCATTGTCCTTTTGGTCACGGAACCAAAAAATATAAAGCTGTAATAATAATGAAGTCTTGTTTTACGTAACTTGGCAAATTGTATGTGAATACGTTATCAGGTGTGGCATCTCTCGTGACGACATTGAATAATTACACAAGGGTTTGGTGCCACGGCTCAGAGCGTCCATACTAAACGACCCGACCATATAAATAATTGAGCTCGAAGAAATACCTCCCTGAATTTACCATCTCCCACTTAATGCGATTAAACTGTTTTAGTGTCTACGTGATGTTCTTGAGGCACAGACTGTACTGTACAATCAGCAGCTGCTGTGAACCAGAAAATATGAAGGTGCCATATATATGGAGGTACAACAGAGTAACTGGACTGATTGTCTGACTTGTATGAAGTAAATTAAAAATATGTCCCAATCATTATTGGCAAGCAGATTTCCAAAACTAGAAAGTCTAATCGACAGAAAGTATAATAATAATAATAAATATTTAAACTTTTTATCTACAATATTTAACGGTAAGGATAGATAGCGTTATTTCGTATACAAAATACTGATTCGTTAAACAATACGAGACGTTTATGAGCAGTTTTAGCTCGATTCGCCCAGTATCGGCTGAAATTTCACACATTTTCTGGACAAAAATCGAAAACAACAAAACGCTAAATGGTGGATAAAAATTGGGAACGAAATTGAAGAGTGCAGTTGCGATAAACCGAATTGATCCGCCGTCGCCCTTCATTGGGACCGTAACGAGACAGCGCTGCAAATTGCGAACTCACGTACAAATCCCAGTGCATCAAACCAACGATGTGACGGAGACGTGTCCGACGTCCGTGTTCAACATCATCAGCTAAAGATATCTTTACACCGATTGAGATGTGGTGGAATCTACTAATATTATAATAAATTCGAAAGGAAAGATACATAAAATAAATTCTAAATTATTTCACGCAAAAAGTATTCAGAGTTGGATATACCATAATAAAACAAAAGCAATATTTCAAAAAACCGGCCAAGTGCGAGTCCGACTCGCACACCGAGGGTTCCGTATGAATGGGAAGAACAATCCAAACGTAATGCATGGTTTTCAATTATTGTAACTTTACGCCTGCCATTTAAGTTGACAAAAATCACACTTCTAAGTTAACGCAATAAAAAGTTATAGCCAATTATGCACAAATTTTGTATGAAAACGTACTTTTTCGAAAACCAAAAACCTATCGGGTACTTCCCGTTGACCTGGAGTTGTGAAATTTGGCAAGAAGTAAGAACTTATAGCACATATATAGGAATAAATCTGAAAACTAGTAAATTATATGTAGATTGGATTGGCGAAAAAGACATGACATAGATTGACATTTAACAACGCGTCTTATTTTTTTTTTTTATAACTCCACCCTAGGCAAAAACAACTGCTACACGGAACCCTAAAAATGGTTCATTTTGGATAGTTAAAGGCAGAGGGGCATATCTTTGCAGTAACATTGCCTAGGTACTGATTGCATAAGTGCTTAGAGAAAGGTTATTATGTCGGATTTCGTACGGTTTATGAGAGTAGATCTATTGGGGGAAAGGGTAGAAGGTCGGTAGGAGACCTATCATTAAGTGTTGACCTGGCCACAACTGCTAGTTTGACTTAAAAAAATAACAACCAAACGATAAATGTCTCAATTAAAATCGTACTTCGATCGACAATGGCCGGCCGTGGATAAACAAGGCGGGTGTCATCGGTTTGTTTTATAACGCGCCGATTGTTACGGCTAATGGCCGCTCCGCTGCGCCGCGCGATCGCTTTTTAAATACAACACCGGCGGCGGATGTCGCGCAAAAACATCGCTCACGGCCGCCCAAACATCGCCTATGGATTGTGGATCGTTTTTACCGGAATTAGGTATTACTGGTTTTTATACGCTGCGTGGTATATGAGTTTACTGTTTATGGAGCGATGTCCAGCGCGTGGTATGAAAAAATGTGGGTACTGAAATGGGATGAGACAGCGAGAAGTCGAGCGTGATACCAGCGCACTGCTTTACCTGTCTGTATCTTTATTCTTTGTAGACTTAAAAATCATGTTAGTGTCTCTTCGCGTGTTGGTCTCACGCAGTTTTTATGTATCAATTAAATAGCTTATTCTCTCTCGTTGGCATATTCTATCTCTAAGTATCTGTGTAACCTTTAATCTGTGGATGGGAATCTGTAGCACTGTGAGGATTTGACGGCTCAGGCCCTTTCTACTTCTATACTAAGAAACTCAAACGTTAGTAGGTACTTACATTGCATTAGTGTATAATATTGAGTAACGAAACACTTTTATAATCAATCAAGTTGACGCACTTTATTCGATATGACACTTTTGTAGGACACCGATGGATTGCACAGCAAAATAAGTGGAGAAAATTTCACAATGTTGAACATCAGCTATCACGCGTGGCCAAATACTACTCGGGCTAAGTTCGATAGTTTACACAATATGAAACCACATTAGCTAAATAGGTACCTATCATATAAACTATTTCTTGAATATTTTAGGAAAAAAAAATTGTACGTTGGGAACGTGCAAAATTTTACTGTTTCGTATTCCTGGTACGAGCTAGTAGGTATATTTAGCAACTGTAATTAGTTTAGTAAGCAATTAATCTTATATAATTTTGACCTCGTAACAATAATAATACAACATGCAATACACTAATTTATTATGCAATATCACAGCGGATAGGCACTCGGCGGATTTCGTTGACTCACTACATAGCCCCGTCTATCAATTATTATCTCTACCAACATATCGCTTTTATCATATATCATCGTAAATGTAGGAGCCTTTTTATTCCTAAAAGATTCAAGAACTTCTTGTGTTTTTGAGGAGCTGCGATCGACTCGACCATGGGTTGCGGTCGACTGGTCTATAATTGACACGATGAAGGTTATGTTCCTCTAACGTTTGCCTGCGGCCGGCGAGGCCTCATGGATTTATCTTGTAAGATCAAACCCATCATCCCTCATGATCTGAACGCATCATCCATCCAAAGAAATGTAATTATTTTTAGCATAAGGAGACAAATGACCAATCCGAACCATTTACTGGCTACCAACACCCATTAACATCTGTATTGTTATTCTGATACATTGGCCTTCTTCAGGCCATCGCTCCAATATACCAAACCAATTCGTTAAGTGCAAGAGCACCTGCAGCTGATTTCCACTGTCAATATTCTAAATTCCAGCAACGTGCGCTTCAAATGAAATTTCCTCCTGCACACTTGTTCTTTGTCGAATCAACTGCCGCCCTCGACATGACTTAGGGATCTGCTAGAAAAGAGCCCATTCTCACTTCAATGTTCTGCAACTCAATTGCGACAGCCCTGGTGTTCATCAGGGTGTTGTATTTGATCATATAGTACTTGATATAATTGTGTAAAACTTAAGAGTTGTGATGTATGAGGGTAGCACATTTCATTTTCTCTGCGGCATACCTGCATGTATCTAGCTAGCGTCGAGACTCTCTATAAAGCCACTGTCCATGTTTTTTTTTATGGTATAGGGGGGCAAACGAGCAGTTGTAGCCATTTTCATGACTACCAACGCCCATAGACATCTGCATAGACTACAGATGCGCTGCCCCCCTTTCTCCTCCCAGCTCCGTGGACCACCGGCTACTTACACACCGCACGAAACGCGACAGCTCAGCTGTCACTCCACGCCGGTCTCGTGTAAGCGAGAGGTACCTCCCCGGTCGCGCCGGCCCAATTCGGCTGCATGCAAGCATGCAGCGTGGCACTACCTCTTACTAAAATGTGCCCACCAAAGCTATTTATAAAAACAATCACTTTAGCGAAACATTTTGGCGCGCGGTCGTATTGTTCCGGGGGCTCTTTGCAGTTTAATATTCAAAGCGAGCGGCGGCTGCATACAGATGAGCTCGCGCCGATGTGTCGCCGCCCGTTAGTGGCCAGGTTTGCGGTTTCCTCTTTAGCGATAGGCAGTCACCGAACAGGCTTTGCTATTCCAACGCCATGAATGGTTTAGTGTTTCATCATTTTATTAAAATTACCTATGCTTTTATGTTCAAGTGTATGCTGGTATGCTAGAAAATCAGCGCATATCATATACGACCGGCGATCGGCTGGCACAGTGGCACAGAGCTCACGTAAGCGTACCATTTAGCGCCAGGGGTCGTGGGTTATTCGCCTAGGTCATGGAAGTATATCTATGTTTTACATGTATATCTGTAATCTTAAAAATATAACATTTCTTAAATTTATAAAACAAATTAAATTGTCGATGTCTAGTACCTACCTACCTGTAATACAAGGTATATGCTTTGCTAACGAAGTGTAAAAAATCCACAAATATTATATTTCATATTATTATATAATGTCTTTGGTCGTATTTGCAGCCTAAATAGTTTGTAGATTTTACTCGTAGTTATCGTTTGTTGTTTTCGTAAGACCCTCGTTTCTAATTTAAACGGTTTATTTAGCATCGACCCACGAAGGGTCAAATTTAGTTATCGAAATTTTACTCCCGTCTTGTTGATTTGTTGGCTTAAATTTGGTTATGGTGGCATTACGATTGTGTATAACTAGCTTCCACCCGCAACTTCGTCCGCGTGGATTTTGGACTTCAAAAATGGAGTTATTAGACAAATAAACCTTTCTTTTGAATCACTCTATCTATTTAAAAATACCTATCGAAATCTGTTGCGTAATTTTAAAGATCTAAGCATACAGACACACAGACGGAGGAAATCGACTTTGTTTTAAACTATGTAGTGATAATATAACAGAATAAGAGATCAAACAAGAAGTAGTAGTCTTCTGGTGCCACCAATGCCCATAGACATGCTGACGTGTTGTCTTCTTTCCGTCTTCCTAAGACTCTTCCTTTTCGCACACGCCACGAAACAAAATAGGATATATATTAATGATCAGCACTCCTACCGATTGTAAGGGTACCCTATTGCTGATAGATCCGGGGCTCCTTTGGCGGTCGATGGCACCCGCGGGGTTTCTGTGGGCAGTTGCTTCAGTCGCGAGTCCCACACACTCCATCGGATCCCATCGAAGACCGATGGCAGTGCGTCAATGCATTTCCTCGCGTAACAAAAAAATGCCGATTGTAAGAACACACACCTACATGTTTAAGAGTAAATTATACGATTACCCTCTTTTGCGTTAAAGTTTTATTTGAATTCAAATACAATAGCTACTTTATGATTGTAGGTATTGTTATCCAGAGGTGACTTGTATTTTCCGTTTAGTCGCTAAGCCGGATTTATGAACATTGAATTATATTTTTCGCTTTGGCAAATTGGTATTGTCGAATATTTTTATGAATAAGTAGGGTCCAGAATATAATATATTTGGCAGTGGGAGGCCAAACTTGGTGGACATAAAAAAATAAAGCGATGAAAAAGTATACGATATGAACAAAACATTTGTAGGGTATTTTATTATTACATTCTTATCGAATCATGGTAAAATATTGTCTTCTTCTTCGTCTTGCATCTTCACGGGAAAAAATTGTGGGTCTAAACTATTTTATATGTACTAGCTATGTCCCGCGGTTTCATCGGCGTAGAATATAACCATTATCTTTTTTTGGGTAAAATAACATGTCCAAGTAAAATTATAATTTGTTTTACAGTATACGGGGGAAAACCAGCAGTCGGAGCCATTTTCATAACTACTGACGCCCATAGACATATGGCCAATACGCATATGGCCCATACGCAGAGAGGCTACACAGATGCGCTGCCCTCGTTTCTCCCCCCCACCTCCATGGTCCACCGGCTAATTACACACCCCACAAAACGCGACAACACAGCTGTCACTTTGCGCCGGTCTCGTGTAAGCGAGAGGTACCTCCCCGGCCGTGTCGGCCCAATTTGGCTGCATGTAAGCATGCAGTGTGGCACTACCTCTTGCTTAATAAAAATATGTCGCATTAGTTATAATTAGTAGTCCCGCGAAGATTGATATTCGATCTAAGTGAAACTTTATTATAATTAAAAACTAAATATCATAATATGACATGTTATGAAATTGTAACTAAGGTAAACAATTTATGTAGAATTTTCGACACTTGGACAAAGACATATACAAAAATCATCAATAATTACGCGTATATCTGAAATATTAATGTGTCAAATGCATGGTAGTGTGTGTAAGGTTTTATTTATTAAATTATAGTACTTTATAAACATTATTATTAAAATATAATAACGTTCTGTACTTCTCTTACACGTAAACTATAAGTGTGTCAAATTTCATAGTCTTCCATCCGCGCGGTTTTCGTAAAAATGTTTCTAAAGTTTTTGCATCACATAATATATTGATATAAATAAATAAAATAAAAATAAAAAATTCTTTATTTTGTACCAAGGTAACAATAAAAAAGTCATCTTAATGCTAGTGAGATGCACAAAAATGGCGGTCTTACTGCTGATAGCGGTCTCTTCCAGACAACCAGGTAGCTAAAGCGAGATACAGCTAATAACCAGGTAGTAGTTGGCACAACAAAGTAATTTTAATATATATATAGATATAATTAATATTTTCTTGCACATTAAGTAGCTCTAAGGGAACCATAAGCTTTACAAGATAAAGATAATTTATCCATAAACATGAATATTACAATATTTGTATTATAAAATTATATTGCAATAAAACAACAATATCTTTATAGCCTTTTAACTACAGCCCATTAAAGTACAAAGTAAGCAAGAATATTAATATTCTTTATATTTTATGCAATACGTAGCTATTATCACAGGCTACAATTTCGTCGTTTATTCCTTTAGGGGGAACAGTAGCCGTCAGAGCCTTTTGACCACTATCAGCGCCCACTGACATCTGCATAATTTATGCCGTTGGCACCCTTTGAGCGCGGAACCGTAGAGACATGCTGTACTGCGTATCTGTAGAGTCAATTGATAAAGTTCCTTATGGTAACTGAGAGATAACCTGTCACTACATTAATAACACTATTCTAAGAATACATTAGGGGTCTTATAACAAAGGCGGCGAAGTCCCATATAACGTAAAATACTGATTTTAGATTTAATGGACAAAGCAACACA
>LUGF01041521.1:71715-83807 GCA_001625245.1 Calycopis cecrops
GCCGTTGGCACCCTTTGAGCACGCAACCGTAGAGACATGCTGTACTGCGTATCTGTAGAGTCAATTGATAAAGTTCATTATGGTAACTGAGAGATAACCTGTTACTACATTAATAATACTATTCTTAGAATACATCAGGGGTCTTATAACAAATGCGGCGAAGTTCCATATAATGTCAAACACTGATTTTAGATTTAATGGATAAAGCAACACATTAATTACTAGATCACTTTAAGAAATAACAGATCAGGCAAATTACAATAGATATTCAAGCATAAACTTGACGTTTTGTAACAGAATCGGTAATGTCTCTGACTTTTATAACAAAATTAGCAATGTCCATTTCGACCAATGAGAGACGAGCATTTCCTTAGCAGTTTCTAACAAACTTGGTCAGTACGTGTTTCATTTTTCCTAAAAATAAAGCTAGGAATGGAACTGTGGACCCCGAAAACTGAAAGCAAACAGTGGCAAAAACGAAGGTTTTAGACTGCCACGCCATGCTTTGCACGACGCAATAATATTTAAAAATATTATAACTTTAGATCGAATAAGAACATGCGTGTAGGGCATATAATGAATGGGGAATAAACCTTTATAAATTAGTTAAAGTAACTTAATATTAAAAGATTATGGCCTGGTCCTTGTTACTAATTATTAAAATTAAAGTGTGTTTAGTTCTCTTACTCGCCCTTATTTTATGCACAGATTGAGGTAAAACTTTGGTCGAATATATTTCGAATATATAAATTAAACAGGTAGGTACCTATATTTAATTTCGTGACATTATGTTAAGTACAATATGTAAATACAATATTTAACTATTTACATTTTCTATTTTTCTTTTTAAACATGAATCATTAACCGAATCAATTATTTGCTCGCATAACAAGGGATTTCTGTGTAATTATTTTATTATAGATTTAAAACTAAAACATTTCTTATTAAGTTAATGTTATATTTTGACAACCCTGACCGGTAACTGTTTAATTAATATCGTTACAAATATGGCAATGTCCTAAACCGTTCATAACAAACACGGAAAAGTCCGTCTTTAAATAACAAATATGGCAAAGTCCATTACATTATTTATGTTTTTTAATTAGCTAAATTGTTTAGGCATTAAATTATAGTTTGAAATCAAGTATATCAAAATTGTATGTAAAAAAAACATCACCACAGTACATATGTCTTATTCTTTAAAAGTTATTCGTTTTTTCCATGTGACGTAAAACTACTGAAAGTGGACTTTGCCGCTATTGTTATTAGACCCCTGACATAAAGTAACCGAATGAGGCCGCTCCGGGAAGGTAGCACATTGCTTACGCACATAATAAAAGCCTGAACGGTTTTGCTGTCACGTTCCTGTGAATTTGTGAAAGTCCGGTGACCCTTTGGAAGATGTGATAAAAAGAGCAAGGAATATAAACAAACACTAGTTGTGCGATGTTCACGTGTTGTCACCAAAGGTCTGTCCAGGTCAACCCTTTTATATAATTATAGTTTAGTTACTTTTTGGTCACCAGCAAAATTTTCAAGTTCACTTCAGAATCAATAATACATACGATTTATGAAATTGAAAAAAAAAATAAAAATAATTAGGTACAATTACTTTGTTCCATGTTATAAACATATTTCTTGGTCATCACGTGGTATCCGACTCGCGAGTCGCGATCGGTCGGCGTCACTAACCTTCGGGTGCGAACAACGATCGATCTATTTTTTGGACCATTTCAAATTGACTTTTATTTAACAATATATTACAATTCTACGATAAAATTTAAAACACACCTTTGAAATGATGTTTACTTCTTTATTTAAAAATATGGCCGGTGCCCAAAAAGTAACCCTGTATTAGATCATTCCTTTCGAATCCTGATAATAGAACTAGGACTTATAATTTATATAAGTAGATTATGCTTCTCCGTGCGTGAGTTTGATACAGACACAAAACCAGACTGCAAGGTAGTCCGGTGCGACGCGACGCGACGGTGAGATTAATCGCAGCACCCACAGCTTATAGTGCGAGAAACGTTGCGAGGTAGGGTAGCACACCTCTAATTTGGAGACGTTGGATACTTTGTGCCCGACCCGTTTCAGGGAACATACGAACTGTGGTTGAACATGATTACCACAAGGCGACGAGGCAGCCCAGCCATTTGGTACCAAGTATATAACGTACGTTATGTTCACGCTCGGTAATAAACAAGCGATTCCTCTTACCCCCTCATTACTCAGCCCACATTATGCACAATATATCCGCGTCAGCCGACACTCCACATGCGGGACGGATCGATCCGGCTGTTATTTATGTGAGTTTGTGTCACAGAGTACACGCGCAGGGCGGAAGGAAGATAGAGGCCGGTGATTAATGTACAAGACGCGAACGAGGAGTTTTATTATCTACGCCTAATTATTGTTGCAGACGTGATTCTCCGTTTAAACTCGCTAACCCCACCAGACGCAGCACGGCACTATCTTCGACATAGTTTAGGACATGTTATAATTTGTCCTTTCATCTCTCTTCATATTTGCTTATGGTGGCAAACTAGCACCCGCCGTCGTCGCAGTGGGTCATTTGGACGCAAGTGGCAGAAAACAGTTTTATAAAAAAAGGGTGGAATGTGATGTTTTTATGCGGTAGTCCCAAATGACCTTCCATTTATCCCCCTATTACACACCAAAAAACAGGGCGCAGTCGAGTAAAATGAAAAAGATCAAAGAGAGAAATCCAAATGCGATGAATCACTCGGAATGATGTAATCTTCGCAAGTAAGTTGACATCACCCACCTCGTGTTTTGTGAACATTCCTGATTTATGCCATACCTATTGTGTATGAACTTGACGTATGTCAGGAGTTACCAAGCTTTAGCTGTTCGCAACCTAACGATTATTTCGACGCGGTATTCGTACCTGCTGCACTTACGCATACAATAAATACGAAAGTTTGGATATTTATTACTGAAACCTATACTTATACTCAAACCTCTGAACGGATTTAAAATTTGGCTACGCTGTAGCCTACGTACTCGTATAATAAGTACATATATTTTGTACGCGGTTTTGCCTGTGAGGTAAACCGCGGGGCAGCGCTGGTGGTGACATTTGAATTTAATAGCCCATGGGGGTGGGAGGTTAAAGGGCAGCGCATCTGTATAGCCACTATGCGGATGTCTATGGGCGTCGGTTGTCATTACAATAGCTCCGACTGCTCATTTGCCTCCTATATCATACAAAATACAAAAAAAAAAGAATTCTTGTGTAAACATATTCAAATATAAATTACTTATTAACGTTTAATTCTATTTAAGCACATGAAACGTCAAGTGAAGTATTTAAGCAAGGGATTGGTTACAAGGCGTTAGTTTTAGGAGACGTATTTAGTAGCGAGCCAAGTTCAATATGCGTTTAATATTTATTTTATTAAAGCTAGGAGATACTCCTCTCACATTTTAATAAAAAAAATTAACTTACGCGGAATTAAAAGCGTCCTATTGATAATTTTAGGAATCAAGTGCTGGCAAAACAATGGGAATAACATGACGTATGTCATATCATACGTATTTTACGAAGTACCATTATTGAATTTGCTAGCACAAGGTTCACATTCAGCCACTAGTTAGCGTGGCAGTCTAAAAGCTTGTTCCCTATAGTGGAGTTAAGTTTACTTATCATCATCATCATCATCATCATTAGCAACCAGAAGACCAGACACAGGCCGCCTCCAGCGAGCGGCCGCGCCAGGGCACGGACACAAGCTTGCATCCAGTTTGCAACTAGTGCAGTGTACATAAGGAGTAGTGTATGTACTTATAAAAACAGTAGTAAGCATAAGAAGTATTTATACCCGAATCAGACCTGCTCGACCGGGAAAATAACTTCGCTCACATGATACCGCCGCAAAGTGATGACCGAGTTTCCGGTGGCCCATTTGAGAGGAGACGAGAAGAAACACACCTGCATAACAACCGTGGGGAAGTTCATGACTGTCGGCAGTTACAAAATGGAGCCGAATCTTCGTTTGTCCATTGCGTGCGCGATCGTTTTTAAAGAGTGAATCAAGCATAAACCGCTTGTTGATACCGTGAATTTCTGAATTTGGTTTCTAGAGAAAGCATTGCGGCGCCGCTGTTTCCTTTTTGCGACGAAATCTTTGAGAACGCCTGTCGTATCGCACAGAAAAGCGGCGAAGGCCATCGGGATTCCGGCACCAGGAGCAAATAAAAAATAATTTAAAATCTTTTACTAGAGAGACAAGACACTAAATTCTGCTCAGAAAAATATGTTGTAAAATGTGTCATTCCCTCGCCTTTAGCAGCGCGCACTGTACATGTTATGAATATGAATCAAGATTACTGAGGTCATCATATTAAGCACGTTTATTCGCAGCTGAATACCTATCATATGTTCTACACCCAGACCAGACCAAGATTGACAATACACTGGTAGCCGCTTCGCGGTAATCTCTTGTTAATTTTTTTATTTCGAACTCTTTACTTAGCATAACCCTGTAAAGGGGGCAAAGATCGTCAAAGTCAAAACTTTCAGGTTCTTAAAACCTTATTATATAAAATCATGTCAAAGTGTTCAGCAATTATCCGCCGTTTCGGACAAGTCTCCAAACGGTGAGGTATGAGAATGGGTCGTAAAGCATCTCGTATTTTTATGGTATAGGGGGCAACAAGCAGTCGGAGTCATTTTCACGACTACCGCCGCCCACACATTCGCATAGAGGCTTCACAGATGCGCTGCCCTTCATTCTCCTCCCACCCGACCTGCACTTACACACCACACGTATGATTCCTATATTTTCACAAGATTGTAGTTTACGCGTCTGAAGCCGCATGGGGCTTGTGCCGTAATTAAAGTCGACACCAGCATGTTGGTGGTTTTGCGGCGCCGCGGTTCGCTCCGCAAGCGAATTTTGATCTGTTCCGGCTGCCGTCTGCCGCAGCTTGACTGTAAGCTGAGCTTAAAACATGTTAAATTGTATCAAAATAAGTAACGCCATCTAGTGATCAAGGTATGTATAATATTGTACCATAGTAAATAAGGAAGGAACAATAAATTGTCTTTTCTCAATCTGCAAGTCATTCATTTTCGTTTCGTGGTCGAATTGTCAACCCGTCATTTTGCCCTACAATAGTGTATTTCAAGTCAAGATATCGACTGCAGTATTATATATATTGATGAATAGCCATTATGTTATATGAACAAAATAATATGTTTCATCAAAATCTGTCCATCAGTTTTTGCGTTAAAGCCGCGGGAGACACAGACAGAGTTAAATCAATAATTAAGTTTTACATCCGTTGTGTGGTCTAAAACACACACTTTTTTATATACTACCATAAAATTTAGTAAAGTACAGTTTTATTACATGTATGTAGACGACGTTATAAACGTGTTATTTAACTATTGCTGTACATATATAATATGAAGAACATTGCGATTGCAATAAATGGAATGTTATTGTTTGGTCGTGGTCGAGCTGCACTCGCTGCAGATGTTTGATTACATGTTACACGATTACACTCTCCTATTGATTGGCTCAGTTCACGCGAGCGTTACACGTAAGAATGGAAATAACTCAACGGATTAGCTCCACCAGAGTTATATAATGTTTATGAATATGTTTTTATTTATAATAGAATTGTAAGCAGGGTTGGCCCAACACTCTTTCCCACCGCTGCTATTCCTGGTTCAACAACAGGGACGGGTTGATTTTGACAACTTGTGGCGGCCATATTGTTTCTTTTAGTTTCTGTCAAAATATCGTCTTTTAATCAGTCACTAACGACAAATCAACATGGCAAGTTACAGTATAGAGCAACCCCTGAAAATGATTCAAACATGATTAAAAAAATATTTTAAAGAAACATTACTATCCAAATGGGTATTCACTAGTAGCAACCAATTTTGGAGCAGTTGGAAGTTGGGAATGTGAATAAGCAAAATTGCTGGATTTGGGATGAAACCAACCCACACGACATTCACGAGGTGCCAATGCATCCAAATAAAGTTGTAACTGTTTGATGGGGATTTTGGGCTTGAGGCTTCATTCATCTGTACCTACTTCTTCGAAAATACGTAACACAAATATACTGCTATCGCTATAGGACGATGTCATCAACTTCTTGTGGCCTGAATTGGATGACATACGGTGTCAAAAGGATGGCGCTACATGCCACACAGCTCAAGACACAATCGATGTCTGAGAAACTTTAGTTACTCTCACACCTTTTTGAATCTCAGCCAAGAAGTCGGACCTCTTGTGTTAGTCTACAATTATCTAAAATAATAACACTCGCACCTTGAACCGGTGGAACAGTCTTGCGACCTTTTGGGTCGGTCACAGTAATAATACGACAACAATATCTGTAAAACCACACGATTCTATTCCCTGCGCCACTTTTATACCTTTGTGGTGATGCCGCTCGATGGGCCTATGTCGATAGACTAGTGTGGCAATAGCGAGAATATCGATAGTATCGATAGCATAGCGAATATCAAAGTTAGATACTATCGATAGTATCGATAGTATTGTAGATCATCGAAAATATCGATACTATCGATAGTCCCATCGATATCCCAACTGATTTTAGAGGTAAGCTATCGATAGTTCCACTATCGATAGTGGGACTATCGATAGTTCGGCACCGTTATACCTTTGTATCTATGATAAGGCTGGTCTCTAACGGCTGTTTCTATTTCAATCTGCTGATTTGGATATTGCAGGTAGAATTTTGACATAACTTATGTCAAAATTCTACCTGCAATATCCATAGGATATAATATCAAGTCCATCTAATTAACTAATAATTAACTAATTACTTAACGGTTACTGAGGTAACAGTTAAGTAATTCGTCAATATACAGTATATACGTTATATACTAACGTCCGCTAATAGTTTAGATGTTGAAAAAATTATATATCCAGTAGGCAATCTACTACTACTGCAAATAAATATTTTGTAAGAGGTAGTGACGTGCTGCAATGTATCTAAATTCTGGCGGTAGGACCAGGGTAATACTATTTCCTTATCGATATCGGTAACTTTATTAGTTACTTATCGATGGCGACAGTAGGAACCTTGTTGCTACCGATGCCCACTTACATTCATACAATTGGTGTGAAGATATTATTATGATAAAGGGCTCTCTTTTGTGCAGATATCACTTTGGGATGGTATAAAATATTTATATACCGAAAAAATGAATGATGGTACATCCTTTAGGATAGAAAGCGATTGAAACCACGAGCGGCAGCTAGTAATAAACACAACGATGTTCTTCACGGCTAAATTGTTTCGTTAATGTCGGACGGCTCGCGCCGGCTGCACGAAGGTTGGGGCCTTGTTTACCGAACATGGCGTAGGCAAGTTGGGACAACAATAAGGTTGTTCACCTTTATTTAGCTGCTTGTTGGCGCTGACGAGTTAACGAGCGCGCCTCGACTGCGGATTAGAAATAATAACAGGCTACAACGCATTAAAAGTAACAATACTGCGGGTAGCTAAGCACTGGCGACAATTATAAAGGATTTTTGTTTTACAAGCGCTCCGAATTTTGTTACGCATAAAATATGCCTTCAACACGTCATGTTCACAAGATAAACACCCCAATTTTTTTTAGGCAACAGGAAATTTGGAAAAAAAATCGATCTCGCAATACTTAGATCCGAAGTCGATGCGAGTAGCGGGGAATTATGATCTTCGCATTCATTACAGCTGTTTTCTGGAGTTTACGTTTATGAACCTAAAATAAAATAAAAAAGTGTGTGCTTTAGACTACACAACTGAAATAAAACTTATTTATTGTTTTAATACACAAAGTTATTACCGTAGTTACAATGACATAGCATGTCATATGATATTTATTTTTCAAATACAAAAAAGTTTCACTTAAATCAATTTTGAATTTGAATGACAACTTCCACTGGCCTCGCCCGATGTGATTTTTTGCAACGCCCGGCCCTCGTCAGGTTACTCCCCAAGTCAAGCGCGCGTATAGAAGTTTCACTTCAAAAGTATTTTTTAAAACGCACGCAGATAGTATGTATAATATGAAAACAGATAATATTCATTTTGAATATCAGGGAACTGGTGCGAGAATCACGGATGAAGTGCCGAGCCGACCGTCCGAGTGAACTGTATAATGCGGAATAATTGAGTTGAAATGAGCGGGAGCAGATTGATTATTATAATTGCAGCTTCGTTGTTGTAATAATTGATAATAAACCTGTTCTGCATGCGGGTGCAGGGTAATTACGACCATTTGTGCTACTATTGTGACGGGAAAGCTGATTAAATTCAGCAGTGCTCAATGTACCTACTATTACATGCAGGTAAATACAGGATATTGAAAAAATAGGAGAGAGTTGAATATAGGACAAGCAGACACGCTAGAGAGGTCATATTGCACTGTTTCATCTGAATGAGTCTTTTGATGACTACCGACTTCCAAGGACATCCGCATGATTGTTGCGCAGTTGCGTTGCCCTCCTATCATCCCCCCCCCGCCCAATGGGCCACCGGCTATTCACAGACCGCACGAAACGCGACATCGACGGCGTCAATTTACGCCGGTGTCAAATGAGCTAGAGGCACTCCAGCGGTCGTGCCGGCCCAATTCCGTTGCATAGGAGGATGTAGTGTCATGCACCATGCATGGCACTACCTCCTATGCAGCACGGCCCTGCCTCTTCCTAATTCCTTCTGTGAGCAGAAACAACTTCTACTTTTTGCACAGTTCCACGCAACTTACACGTCTTGTATCCACGTCAGGCCGGCGACATTCAGTTTATTCCGCGTGTATTCCGGTGGTATTCAGAAGTCTTTAGGCTTAGCATGAAATCATACCTTAACACGAAAAACTAATTCCATACGTCACTGTCTGTATATCTCAAGACCCTGTTCTCAGGGACCATGGTAGGATTGAACCAAAATCCGTGTTTAATACGATGGGCTGCAATCCCTAGAAGTGCCGAAACTGTGTTCTTGAGTAAACGCATTCAAAAGATACAACCGTATAAATACATATTTGGACAACGGAAACTAAAACCTATTTTGTTACCGTTGAGCTAAGACCATTAAAGAATGGAGGAGGTAATAATTGCCGGTACAATTGCTAATAAATACAATTATATTGTTTTCCTGCTCAGTTCAAGATCAGATGCTAGATATCGTAATAGCCACGTATTACGTGTACGATATACAAACGGATTGTACCGACAACAGCTGCGCCATTACTGTGAGCGTCTGCTGATAGACCCTGTCTGATCTCCAGGGCGAGGTAATTGCGTATCTTTATAGACGCACAGAAGGAATAGCCAACATTTTGTTAAGTGTAGGTAATTTTTATAAAGTACCTAGGTATTTTTTTATTGAATAAGGAGGCAAACCAATAGTCGGTTACTTAAGTTTAACTTTTTTTACAGCATAGGAGGCGAGTAATCGGGGCTATTTCATTTATTTTTATTTCTGACCCCCACATATGCAGATACTATTCCCCTTTTTACACCATCTCTCACGGGCCACCGGCTACTCAGTTGCCCTCTTATATAAAAAGGTTCAAGCAAAATAGGTTTTATTATCCTTGAAGTTGACCGTCGGCCAGACTTGAACTGAGATGTTTACGTAGACACACCGTGCACACTACAGATGTCAACATGGAGCTGTTGACACTGGCAGTTAACACACGTAATAGATGCTACTTCTGGAAAATCTGTACGAGAAATCCATTTTTGTGTGTTTGTTCATCACATTTATACGGTGCTATTTTCATCA
Organism: Calycopis cecrops; assembly: GCA_001625245.1. Taxonomy (NCBI): domain Eukaryota; kingdom Metazoa; phylum Arthropoda; class Insecta; order Lepidoptera; family Lycaenidae; genus Calycopis; species Calycopis cecrops. The sequence goes on from LUGF01041521.1 coordinate 81,505, forward strand.
TGTAGGTTTTATTTAAATTGATGATTCATACTTGTCACGAGCCAGTCGCACAGGAGCATGTATTGTTGTATGTATACATTACAAATGCGAAAGTGTGTTTATTTGTTTTTTTCTTTGTCCTTCTTTCACATCAAATCGGATCAACGGATCGATGTGATATTTAGTATGGAGATAGTTGAAGGACTGAATAGCGCCATTGACTCCTTTTTATCGCGAAAAAAACATTTCATATCGCAAGCGCGGGTAACAGCTAGTATCTAATTAATTATTTGATCGAGCATTCACCAGGCGGGAAGGAGATGTCGGACATCCGTACCCAGGAAGGACGCCGATACTACAAAGACCCGTCGTTTTAGCGTTCATCAAAAGAAGTTCAGCAGTTGATAGATACAAGTTGATGACGATGCGAGTAACTATATTTTACTAAGAGGTAGTGCCACACTGTATGCTTGCATGCAATCGAATTGGGCCGGCTCGACCGGTAAGGTACCTTTCTCTTACACGAGACCGGCGTAAACTGACAGCTGTGCTGTCGCCTTTCGTGCGGTGTGTTAGTGGCCGGTGGCCCATGGAGGTGGGAGGAGCAAGGAGGGCAGCGCATCTGTACAGCCTCTATGCGGATGTCTATGGGCGTCGGTGGTCATGAAAATGGCTCCAAATGCTCGTTTGCCCCCATATACCATAAAAAAACTTTCAGAATATATGCGGTATGCGACGCAATAACCTGGTATTTAATGGTTCTAAGTCGACGAGAGTTGTGTTTTCATTATTGCCTCGCGGCGCGGTAGTAAAGTAATGCCATGCCAGCTATTTATTGCTTTGTAAACACGCTAGACGCAGGCTTTCTGGAAAATAACTGTCGTGCGCGCTTGAAGTGCAATCCATTATTATGTAGAATAAACTTTTTGAAATTTAAAACAGCCATTGTTCGGTGAACTTGTGACTAGAATGTAATGAATAGCCCAAACGAAGTTTAAACCCTGCTGCTGTTAGTAGTGTACTAGCTAACTCCGTGCACGAGGGCCTATCATGGTTACAGAGTTTGCCTGTTGCCATGGCAACTACGTAGTGGAATAGTCAAACATGTTACTCTACTCTGTGAAATTGAGACATCACGACATACGGATATGATTAAAAAAATGTTATTTCCGTATTTTTTAAAACATAATATTCTAGCTTATAAAAACCATGGCCACGCCATAACGAGGTTAAAAATAAAGTGTTTATCAAAATATATGTTGACTGCATGAAGCTATGCGTTTACACTTTTTTTACAGATTACTCATTGATGACAATTTCAGGAGTCGGTTGGTTAGCGGCTCAATGTGTTGATGATCTTGTGATGATTTGTCCTCCAGCACCAAAGCATCTTACACAGGTAGTAATTTATTACAAATATATACTTCGTCGTACTTCGTACCTACATATCTAGTACGTCTCGCCAGTGTACAGTGAGCAATAGATCCCTTTCCCGTTATACCGAACGCTGCTGGGCTGCCTTTTATATGTTACACATAAAATATAAAATTGTTTTGTATAATGTATAAAGCAGATGTCCCGAACATGTCGAATCATCTTCAGCTGTGTAAATATTGTTTTACTGTTTAAATATATGAGACCATTTTTATTTCAAGAGCCAAAATACTGTTTAGCAATTATTGAAGAATATTTGTGTAATTATTATTGTACAATTAAACGAATGAGTCATAACCGCATTAAAATCTGTTACAGGCGAAAATTAAAAGGTTAATTATTTATTAGAAAACGTTATCTCATTTTAATATGATAAAGATCATGTTTTACTAATTTTCAACATTTAATTATAACTCTTGATAATATTGAAATAAACTATTTACGAAACAATTTCGAAAGGAAGGTCCACTTCGGTGGACAGTTACCATTGTCTCTCTTTATACAAATTTGAGCACACAAAAAACTATTTAGCAGAGTTAATGTAGAAATAATATATGTGTAACAATGTCTTTGTGTCTTTAAGTAAGATAAAAAAATAATAATATTGTCTAGTGTCATTTGTATTGTCTTTGGTTCCTGAAATAAAAAGTTAGTTGTTGTCACGCATCCGGGTGTTTCACTTCTAAAACTTCTAATAGGTTATGGGCAAGCACGAGTTAAAATTATTTTGTTAATAGTGTTAAAAGATAGTTATAATGGCTTCTAATATTATATCAACAATTTTAAAGTTAAAAGGAAGAGACAATTATGAAGATTGGGCGTTTGCCGTAGAAAATTTCCTGATCTTGGAGGGAATGCAGGAATGCATCACCAAGGTAGACAGTGCAAAT
>LUGF01041521.1:84147-102118 GCA_001625245.1 Calycopis cecrops
AGTAAGATAAAAAAATAATAATATTGTCTAGTGTCATTTGTATTGTCTTTGGTTCCTGAAATAAAAAGTTAGTTGTTGTCACGCATCCGGGTGTTTCACTTCTAAAACTTCTAATAGTTAACTTATAAATATGTTTTCCTAAACTAGACATCGTATTTATTACAATAACTACATAATAAAAAAAGCACTAAAATTAAGACACTTTTTACATGTTGGAATTATGTTATTAGAAAATGTCTTTTCGGTGGACGGTCTTAATTTCCAATAATTATTTAAGAAAAAATAAAGTTTTGATAACAGAACAGAAGTTATTTAGGATCGTCTCCAATACTCAGCTGACCAGGCACAAAAATATTTTATTGCCGTAGGTCACACACGAACAAAGTTATTATTGCTTATTCAAAAAAAGCTGGTTATGTCAGAGTTCACGTTTCTTTTTGGTTCCTTCTGTATTTTAGTTAGTAAAGCCAAATTAATTCATATCTTTAAGTTATTGGTAATATTAATAAGATATTCATAATTGTAGTCTTGTATCTTTAACATAGCCTTAAAATAACGCTTGGTGTGGAACACTTTCTTACAAAAGTCCATTCGGTGGATATCTTTTCGGTGGAAATTGTGTCCACCGGAAAAACAAATGTCCACTGAATAGGCTTTTTACATTACAACCAGGTTTCCCATGAAGGCTTATATAATAATTTCGTCTATCACCGGTTCAACCCTCACTCTATCCTGAGAAGAACCGGCGAAACAAACTTAGTGGACCTGATATGCTGAAATATCTATAACTATGAAAGTACACACACATTCGTATATTATAATTTACAATAAGTATAGTGTATTATATATTATTATATTATTGTGTGTTTTTATAGTACAGGCACCGCCCAGGAGGAGTGTACTAATTCCATGTGTGTGGCATCTGTCATAAAATCTGTTACCTTATCACATAAGCGTTCTTTAACAACTTTTTTAAAATTAATAATTGAAAGTTTTTGGACGCTTTCTTTTCTTTTGTTTCAAGAGGCGTTTGCATTGTCCCAAAAGGAATTCCTTAGTTTATTAGGTATATGAATTGCAAATATACACTACCTGCAATCCAGGTGCTACGTGTCCGCACTGTTATTTAGGTAGTCTTGACTTACCACCACCTAACTTGCACCATGTTGAGATACCTCCTCCCACGCTAGTTCCGAGTTCTGTTCCCAGCCCCCTACCGAGTCTACCAAGCCCAGTGCTGAGTCCGAACTGGGCTCCAATAGTATAGTATTCGATAGACAGGAAATAGTTGAGCCCAACAATTACTGAGACACAAATCAATGAAACACCAACAGGTCCTAAGTTCCTGAATCCTGTATGGACTAGAGAGTAGAAAACGCTCATTTGCTGAGACTTCATGTTCACCGCCAGCTTCTGACCTGATCACATCCCATCAGACATCAACAGAAGTGCACCAGCCACGTTTGAACATTTTTGATCGTCATCAGAGGACGAAGATATCGAGGTCACTTGGGCGATGGAGAGATCCTGTTACCTGACGATCGGGACCTTCCAATTTTAGCAGCTGAAGGCACTCAAGGGGTCGGGGTTTAGTCGGTATTGCAGTCCAAAGTGTCGAGTCTGACTAGTGTCACCCGGGCTTCTAGATATCATACGTAAATATATTCCCTGCGTCAACAAAACTAAAAATAGAGTCGACCGGGATTCTCCTATCATTCTTATAACATTCGCGTCAAGTGTATGCAAGCCCATCGCATTTTATCCAGTTTGGAATTTAATGGACTATATTGATATCATAATGAAAACGGTTGCTAATGAAAAACTAAACACCTTTAAATGTTTACTGGCTGAAATGACCTGGCGAGGTGCCAATGCTATATTGTTGTCTTCAATTAAACTTTGTATCCTGTAGCTGATAAAAAGTTTAATTAAAGTTTCTTGGCGTGTTTCTTGTCGATTTGTCGTGACTCTACTACATAAGAAACGTGCTTAGGATCGTTAAGTGAGAGTTTAAATAGTTTTAAGAACTTATCTGATATAATATAAAATACTCATTCATAACTTTTTTGCCATTTAAAATTTATTTATTTATATGATCACATTTTTGTTATTACTAGCTGTCCGGCCCACGTGTCGCTGTGGGGATAAAATTATTGTGGCCATAAATCGAAACGGATTGGCTTGAAGTAGCATAATGTCTGTTCGAAATTACTTTAAAATCGGTATTGATATTTCGGACATTAGTCTGGACTTGACGCATCGGGTTCAACAAGGTTTTGGGAGGGAATGCGAGTTCGAATCCCGTCCCAGTCTTGATGTTTATTTATAAATTGATGATAAAAACAGTAAATTTATTTGCGTTGTCTTGAAACCTCTATTTTTTTTTGAATTTAGCACAGGCTGGACTTCACAAGTCCACATATTGTTATTATAATTTACAAAGTATTAATTTATTCTCTCTGAAACTTATGAATATTAAATTGTATAGTATATTATATACAGAGTGGCGGAGACGTGAGAGAATATATTATGTTAAGACAACATAATAATGAAGTGAGTTATTTACGGTTATGTAAAGACGTACCAACTACACACACAAATACACTAAGGGCTACAGCACACACGAGACTTAGACGCGGCGACTGCGTCGTTGCCGTCGCAACGACGCAGTCGCACGGTCAAGCGACTCTCTGCGACCGGTCGCAGTAGAGTCGTGCGACAGTATCCCGATCTCGAGACTGCATTTAGACGTTCATTGACATACATTAGCAAGTAAGTCGCTGCGTTTGGCGTCTTGTGGTCGTCTACACTGAAGTCGCGGCGACGACGGGCGGTGACGTGGCCACAGTGTGGCGCGAGCCAACTAGCGTTTACTTTATCTTTCTATAGAATAATGATCTGTACATCATTTGAGTTAAGGTTCCTTTTTAATTGACACAACTTCCGTTGGCTTGACATAATGACACGCGCTGAGTCGCTAAGTGTACTCGCGCTAGGCTCCCGCCCCGCCACTGCAGTGTGGACGCAAGGCGCGTTTTCATATTAAGTTTAACATTTCCGCACCGAAGTGTGCGCTCCCCACGTCTAGTCGCTGCTTTCAGTTTCTAAAAAGCGACTGAGTCACAGCCCACAGGTCAGAGAAAAGTCTCATGTGTGATGTCGCCCTAATGTTTCCTATTAGAATAACTTGTATTATTTTTGTTCTAGAAAGATCTCGGTTTGTTTGAGTTCTGTGTAAATTACTCGTAAATTATTTTACTGTTTATTATTTTATAACTTACTTTAATTGAAAAATGGATTTAATGATACAATTTTTTTTTGTTTTATAGACAATGTCTATACTTATAACAAAAAAGTTTCATCAAAATCGAAGTATTATTGAATTAAATTAAAATTATTTTTTCGTGAAATATGGAAGTCTGTTATGACGTGGACACAATAGTTAACTCCAACTTTTTTTTGGTTTGCGACAGTTGGTGCGCTGTCGCCGGTAGGTACTTTATAGGTACTGATATTAATATTGCCGCCTGTGTTCTGAGAGTGAATAAGGCAAGAAAATAGATGTTTATGACGTATGCTCATGCTGCTTGTTTTTCTTATTATTTTTTTAATTTTTTATGGTCTAAGGGGACAAACAAGTAGTCCTAGTCATTTTTATGACTACCGACGCCCATAGTACACACCGCCTTCCTCCTTCTACACACCGCGCGAAACGCGACAACACAGTTGTCACTTTACGCCGGTCTTCTTTCCTCATATTTCCCCATTCAAATCTACTAGAAAAAAAAGAAACAAATAGATATGGACCACCAGTTATCGATAAAAGTAAATGTTGATATAACAGTGGCTTTAACGCCCTCGCAAACATTTGACGGTCGATCAACATGTCACATCCAGTGCGTCTGTCGCTACAGAACGTAATTAATACACAACAGCCTACATCAACCGCAGATCTGATTGTTCCACAAGCGAACACGAGCCTGTTATACGTCAGTTTGATTATGTTAAATCTACAAAACTGATTACAGAGTATGGATATTGGATATAACAAGCATTAGGATTATTTGATAGTTGAAATTGGGCTTCGTCTAATTTTAAACCTTTGCTAATCTCGGTTTTTCAGAATCGACTTCGAGTAGACTTGCGCTTTTAATAGAATTGTCATAGGAGGCCCGAGGCACATGAAAAAAATGTCTTAGGACCTGTGCGTGATAATCAGAACACAATAGGAAGAGTTGGTGATTTCCATTCCCAATCCAAGACAGTGCAAGATTGCGATGACTTATATGGCCAAGGATATAGTATAGTTAGGTGCAGCGCAGCTGGTCAGATCCGCTGACATATTATTGTTATTACCAGAAGATATTTGCAACACCAACGTGTTACGTATGTATATCATTTCAATCACTTAACATTCGACTACTTTTTTATATGCTAGATGTTAGTACCTAATAAACGATTTCCTATAAATCGTGATTACATATACAAAGAAATTCGCTTTAAGAATTAGTGTGTAGATATAAAACCTAATTAGGTCACAGTTGCTGTTTTATTTCCTATTTCCTACGTCCAATAAGCTCTACCGACGTTATCGGTATCTCGTTACAGCTGGAGCTTCATATTAAATGTCTACAGACCAGAGTCCAGCGAGTAAGTATATTTAAGCTATTATAAAGCTGGTGAGTTTATTTATACGGTTGAACAGAAGTTCTGTTCCACTTTGAGAAAATATTTCACTGTTAGATACTATATATTTATCTATGTTATTTATAATTCGGTCCCATTGGCCTTAGCCTGATACCTTTATGCTATATACCTTAGTAGTAGTAGTAGCTAGTACATTAATTAAGAGACTAGTTGTGACCCGCGGTTTCACCCGCGTTTAATTTATATTAAATCCACATAAACTTCGACACCCTACCTACCTTCACCAAATTCTAGATAGGTAAGAGAACGGATAATTGCGATTCAGAATTTCATAAAAACGAAAAATCGTATATCGAGTTGTCACACCACAGAACATACATTTTTTCTGTTCTGTGTGTCACACTGTCGTCGCAAATGGGCGATAGATTTAGATCAAATACTGTCACCTGCATACATGTTGCGGAAATGGGCCGCGCTCTCGCTTACACGATACCCGCGTAAAATGTCAGCCGAGCCGTCTGCAAATATATCACGTGTGTGTAAGTAGCCGGTGAGTGGCGGCCCGTGGGTGGCGGGAGGGGGAAGGGAACTATAACATGTATGCGGATATCTCTGGACGTAGTTTGAAAATTTACTTACTTCTCGTTTCGTTCGTACTATAAGAAAAACGTTACATTTGTGATCTTCGGTGTCAGCTTTTCCTTGTGCTGGTGAGTGTCATTCCTGAATGTAGCCGAATCGGAGGCTCACGACCGAGGTGTTCACATAAGTTAAGCATGGATGGACGCTCTCCTTCGGTCCATCCCACTAATTCGACGCTCCCTCCCATCAGCCTCTTCCCCCCCCCTACTCATGCCCGACTAATTCCGGCGCACTGCAGCAACGCTACCAGTTGCAAAACATACTGTAAGGTGATATTTGTATAATGCGGATTTACGGTTCGTGAGTTTGCACGAAGCAAATTATTTCGATACTGTTTCAACACGTGGCTTTTACGACAATAATTGGCGGTATAGTGAACTTCATTCTATCTATACTATATTAATAGACTAAATAAATATAGGTACATCAGAATAATAATATGAATATTTCATAAAATATTATTTGTCTTATTATTTAGGTTCTAGAAGAATAATTTTGGGCAGTTTATCATAGGTACGAGAAAAAAACATTTGAAATAGGAATAAATTCAATGTTGTTGCATAGACTTAATAAAAAGTTTATTAAGTCTATGTGTTGTTGAACATTCAGTACTATGTTCAATAACATTATAGTGAGTGAGTCAGAGCAGGCAGCCGGCAGTAACGAGAAACAAGAATTTGTTAATTGATGTACCTACCTGTGATTCAAGAACGATTCTTAGAAATTGTTTAGTCGAGTTGTGTTATTACTGTTTCGAACATTTGTTTTATAAAAACACGTTGAAAATGTTGGACCTGTTTTTATGAAACCAAGATTGCGTCGGTGTGTGTATGATTCATATAAAATATTCTCTTGAAAAAAGAAAAATAATATTTGCACAAAAGCAATAAACCTGTTTTTGTGGAAATATTATATTACTAGCTGCGCCCCGTGGTTTCACTTACATAAATTTAGATTCCGTGGCATCATCATCCCATAGCATCCTATAGGAACATTTTTTCATGATAAAAACTATTCTATGTGTTAATCTAAGTTACTCTCTATGTGTGTGTCAAATTTCATGAAAATCGGTTTAGCAGTTTTTGCATGAAGGAGTAACAAACATACCAACTTTCGCATTTATAATAATACTAGCTGCGCCCCGCGGCTTCGCCCGCGTAAATTTCGATATCGTGGAAAATCATTCCATGGCATCCCTCAGGAACATTTTTTCGGGATAAAAGCTATCCTATGTTACTTCTAATACCTCCAAGAACATGTGTACAAAATTTCATGATGATCGGTTGAGCAGTTTTCGCGTGAAAGGGTAACAAACAAACTTACATTCGCATTTATAATATTAGTATGATGATTATTAAGATAGGATATTATTTTTCAATTCAAACGAAACGAAACAAGGCATCTCGTACAAATTGTCTCTGAATTTAAAAATATCTAAATACAGAGGAAGAGAGAACGAGAGACAGAGTCTACTGCTTTGGAGGAACGTGTTAAAGAATTCTTTTTAACATCAACATTCTAACACGTATGTATATATAACTAGCTGCGCCCCGCGGCTTCGCCCGCGTAAATTTCGATATCGTGGAAAATCATTCCATGGCATCCCTCAGGAACATTTTTTCGGGATAAAAGCTATCCTATGTTACTTCTAATACCTCCAAGAACATGTGTACAAAATTTCATGATGATCGGTTGAGCAGTTTTCGCGTGAAAGGGTAACAAACAAACTTACATTCGCATTTATAATATTAGTATGATTGCAAAATAAAGATAACGCTTGTAAAACAGTATCGATGTGTTTTGGGGTTACTCCTTAAGAAATAATAGTGTAGTGTAGTGGCCTGCAGTGTGAGAATATCTGAGAAGAATCTTGTGAAACACCCGTTCAGCGTAACTCTTTACATTTTCCCGCGTTTTCGATGCTTACATCTCTGCGCTGCTTCCACGTTCAGAATCGTGTCGAGTAAACTCTAGTTGCGTGTCGAAACTGACACAGTTTTTTTCTAAATAAAACAAAAAAGTTAAAACCCTTACGTTAATTTCAACCCCTACGGGGGTGAAATCGGGACGTGAAGTTTCTTAATTATGTGACGCGGCCGAAAACGTGGGGCACAGCTAGTATTAAAAAAATAAATGTTAAATCTCCTTGTAGCATGTTCGTTCATCATTATCATCAGTCGAACGCCGTCCACGGCTGGACACAGACAATAATTAAACTCATTGTTTAGTCCGTATATTCAAACCTATTTGTTCATATCTATGGAATATTAAGTTGTTTACAAATTACGTATTAAATCATTATCTTGTGTGTCTTGTATGCAGTACGCAACAGAGGGAAATTGGTCGTTAGCCGTATCTAATGTGATCACTATCGGAATTGCTATATCCCCGGAGAAGCTGCGAGTACCTTATGGCTACGCCACACATTCGATCCTCCCGGATATTGTCGATATTAATAATTATAATATGGTTATGAAGTCTAGACGCATGCAGTAATAATTCCCTCTCTATAAATCATTGTGTCTGTGTGATGTTATTAAAGTGTTCATTTTCGAAATAGCAAAAACAAAGATGATAAAAAAAATTGAAGAGCAACATGTATGTAAAAGCAAAATTGATATGACAACAACCAAAACTAACGCACCTGGAAATTTTAAACTTGGTACGGGGGTTTCTTTCATGATGTTAGTTAGCAGTTACGAAGGACGTCTAGAAATTCCATCCCTGGGGGCTCAAATAGAGGGGTAACGTATAATAATCATATGACGCGATCAAAATCACGGGACACGCTATTATAAAATAATAATATATTATAGTAACTTATTGTCAAGAGACAACTTATATTGTGTTATATTTTCGGTAGCTTGTGCATAAAACAAATTATATGTACATAACAACAACAATAAGCCATATTCACTCCAGTTTCAATGTTTTCAGTGTGGTATATTTATTTTAATTTACCAATATTTAGTATTTGTTACTGAAGCGGCAACAGACGTCGTCACGGCTCCCGAGACAGACTGGTCTGACGGAAGGAAGGACCCCATCATACTGGGAACAAACGGAACCTGAATAGGATCTCGGCTCTTTTCTTTCCTTTGGGTACGGAACCCTAAAAACAGTGTTCTATGTTTTTTATTCTCGAAAGAATATTCTTAATCAAAGGATTGACGTATTAAAATAAATAATGAAACAACTTTTAATGACAAGATAATACGTACCTATTAATAATGATTAACGAACTAATTAATTATGTTTTTAGACAAAGTCTCTGAAAGTGATTTTATGATTAACAGTTAATGTTCTCATCTAACGACATTAACACTTGTTTGTAAATCTTCGTAATTTCGTCTGTGTAATTTACTATATTATTAACATAATATATTTTAATAAAAATGTAATAATTACCTATATATTTTTTTATTTTTAACATTAATTATTGAACTAACTTCATTTCACTACCCGAGTTCAGTCGGAGATGTGGGTATTTCAAATATAATTCTGGCACGTACGATATTAAAGTTTCTGTAAACTCCGCCCACGACGTCCAGAAATAAAAGAAATGAAAAAGATATAATCAAAAAGGGGACCGGAACCCGGGATCGCTGGGAAATTTCTGCGGCTCGCACTCCGCTATGAGTTCATTTCTCAACATTTTACACTCCTACAATTTACTACGTACCTATAGTTAAAAGTTAAACATAGTTGTTAAAACTTAATCGAATCGGTTTGGTGACTACCCCCGACCACCGACACGGCGCTGTAAGTAGCAGATGAGTTTCCCTTCTTTCCTCTCACAAATCGCAAGAAACATCGCAACATATCCTTCATTGTGTTATCTCTTGCAAAGTACGTCCTATTTGATCCACTGCTACTACGTCGGTGACTAGGATTCTCTCCAACCATCTCTTCAGCTTTAATCATGTTTAAAATTTATATAAAATTATTTCCGCCTTCGTATCATGAAATGCTAAATAATACATTAGGACTCACTGTTCGAAGGCTCTATTATATATGATCATATTTTTCTAGCAAGCTTCGATTCTACTTTTCAAAGATCTAAGATGTGAATTTTTCCAGGCCTAGAATAGTTGCTAGCTTGAATTTATTTATTTAGACCGAAATGAATTCAATAATTTTATTTAGAAAGTACTGCAAGATATAGGTGTTGATACTGTTTCAATATATCAATTTTCTGTAAATAAAATGAACAACATTGTATTTTAGGATCTATCCCTAAATGTCCTGAAGGGCCTAAAACAATTATGTATATTACAACCTAAATCAATTACTTGAAAGATTAATTTGTCAACGAGTGAGATTTATTGCGTCGTAACAGCCTAGAAATTTCTGGAAATTACGTCCTCAGATAGCCGTTCATCAAGATTAAACGTTATATTATATACACGTAAGTTTAATATCTCGAAATATAAGGTCAAAACCGTGTCTAATAACCTGTCAGGAGGCAAAAAATTTATAATTTGGACTTTTGGTGTAAACTGTACGACTTTTGAAATAAAGTCCATTTCTGTGATATCGCAAATGCATGCGTAACTACGTTGGTTATAAATATATGTTTTTTTTTTTTTTTTATGGTATAGGAGGGCAAACGAGCAGTTGTAGCCATTTTCATGACTACCAACGCCCATAGACATCTGCATAGACTACAGATGCGCTGCCCCCCTTTCTCCTTCCACCTCCGTGGACCACCGGCTACTTACACACCGCACGAAACGCGACAGCACAGCTGTCACTTCACGCCGGTCTCGTGTAAGCGAGAGGTACCTCCCCGGTCGCACGTGAATGTACAGCGGTTTTATCTGCAGTGTTATTAATAGATTTTTAGGGTAAAATTGTATTTTGGTAAAGTTGTATTCAAACAAAAAAATATTTAAGCGTATAAGACTGGTAAACTTAAGTGACTGCATCACATAACCATTATAACGAGGCAATTAACTGGTCACACACAAGGACAGAAGGAAAACGTGCCAATGAGGTAATAAAATAGGAGCGAAGATTAACGTGTAGCGCCCGCTTTTCCAATGAGACCAGCCTGATACAACTAAAGAGATTTGGAATTTTAATAAAACAATAATAACACTTTTTGTCCAACTCGATACTCGGATACAGGGCCCCACGACTGGCGGTCCAACACATTAGTCGTAGACTACAAGGTAGTCAACATAAAATATTCAATTACATTTTGGGGTAGGTTCAATCGCATATGTGGTTGTTGGCAGCCGCACTGTATCCATCTACTCGCTAATGGCGTGAAGATGATTGTCATGTGACTTTTAGTGAGTGCGCTCCAGCATTACAGCAGCAGAAAAAAAGGTTCAAACATATATCTCCCTGGACACCAAAACATCTATTATGTTCAACGTTGCGGTAGTCAGCCTACCAGTTTCAATAATAGAGTGGAGTCCTTGTTCACCTCTAATGTGGCGATCCGAGATTCAGATCACGTAAGGAGAATCGATAACCAGTTATTTGATTCCGCAGGTCTAATGTAATGTCCCTGGAATACTAATGGACCAGTAATTTAGTAGCCAATAAGCAGAGCGCCTCCAATAATATTAATCTGACGAATTGAGATCTTACTTTGCATATCAACATTATTGAAGTACCAAAAGGCAATAAATATTTTATAATAGCCAGTTATGGGTTTTGTTTTTATTAGAGTCCGATATCTTTTTCGCCGAAGTACCTGTATAACTTTTAGGGTGATTTTTTATATTTCTTAGTAAAACTTTTTGCCCGAAATGGAAATAAAAGTCTGCGCAACAGGCGTTGTTAATATTTTTGCGTTTATCAATATTAAAACATAAATTCGCCACATACTCTCGCGTTTATTTAACAATAAATATGCTTTCGTTTTTGAAATTCTTCCGCTAAACGTGGGGTGTTTCGAGTACAACGATGTCTGTCTGTCTGTCGACCCGTAGCTCTTAGATTAAGAGCTAGTTACGGTTAAGAGCTAGTTTTCTGGCAGTAGTTCTTATCTGTTTAGTAAAATCGGTCGAGAATGTTACCAACTATTTTCTTATTACCTATTTATTTTTATCCATCGTAATCATCCTGGATTGTCTAAATGTTATCTATTGTATTTTAATTATTAAATACTGTAATAAAAATAAAAAATCCATCATATAAGTAGCTTTTTAATCCTTACCTGTCACGACCCGACGACGTTCGTACATTGACGTTCAGTTTTTAGGCATTCGTAAAAACATATAATTTTCGACCTGAGCCAAAATATAATAACGACAAAACGTTTTTGTTCTCTATTGTCTGTGAAAATAATCGCCAATTCATTATATTTTAACAATGAAAGTGAAGCATCGGTTTGTGTACTTTATGTTCTGTTGGCTCATCAATTAACAGACGTTGAGTGCGATTCTTGTTAGTTGTGACTAATAATATTTTATTTATTTTATGTGTCATTACGAGAACAAAAGAGTTGTTAATAATAATATGTTGTATTCATATGATATACATATATATATGTATGTCTGCTAACATTGACTGGCTGCTGACAGATATAATCTCTTGTTATGCACCTACCTAATTAATTCTGTATCAATTTAAAATTCTATTCTATTCTATTCTATTCTATTCTATTCTATTCTATTCTATTCTATTCTATTCTATTCTATTCTATTCTATTCTATTCTATTCTATTCTATTCTATTCTATTCTATTCTAGTCTAATCTAATATATAAAATTCTCGTGTCACAGTTTTCGTTGAATCGAAAGTTACGCGGGTGAAACCGCGGGGCGCAGCTAGTCTAATATATAAAATTCTCGTGTCACAGTTTTCGTTGCCATACTCCTCCGAAACGGCTTGACCGATTCTCATGAAATTTTGTGAGCATATTGAGCAGGTCTGAGCATCGGCCAACATCTATTTTTCATCCCGATATTCCCACGGGATCGAAAGTTACGCGGGTGAAATCGCGGGGCGCAGCTAGTACATAGATAAAAATCCATGACCAAGGCGGGATACGAACCCGCAACCCCTGGCGCAACATGCTCCACTAATTATTATCCGGGCCCTGTACCACTGCGCCAGCCTGGTCGTCAAGTTAATTTATGTTCTTCACCAACGCTTAAATTCGTAGAAAAATGCAAGAAACAGAGGTAGATGAGGAAGGAGGAAAGAGGTAGATGAATTGTTGTGCCTGCAGGTCTCAATATACTGTCCGAACCCGCTCACACCGATTGAAATGCCACATTATAAGAGTGGTAACGAGCGCCTTCCCGCGCCTCGCTGGCTCAGCTGTAATGAAAGCTATATAAATAGTCCCCAGCTGCATTGCAGCTGAAATGGGACAGCACGACCGAGATAGTGCCACACGATACCACTACAAAGTTTAGCAAACTATGCTGTCACGATTCGTGCAGTTCGTTCATTTTCTATTGGACCAATGATCTATTGGAGATGAAACATAGATAACGCAGATATTGTCTGTAGGTCTCGATAGTCATCAAATGTCTCCCACCACTCGTTAGCGTCTTCTTCTTATACTATAACACAAGTTGACAGTGAGGGCATTACATTTACTAGACGATTGTTCGTCATAACAATAAAATATACACACAGATCGTCAAATTTACTGGCAGTAAAGAACGAATATTATTTACACAATATCGTCGTGCCGGGGAATTTCCGTCACAGGCGATTACATGTTGTCGCTTGTGAATTACTCGCGAGTTGTAGTTAGAGTCGCACTCAAACACTCGCTCACATTTATGTCCTCGTAAATGTGATTGCGTCCAATTAATTATTGCTCTATAATTAATATTTCCATCGAACCTTTATTATAAAACTGTGCTATAAACAGCAACATTTTTACATTACAATTCTTCATTTGTTTGTGAAGTGACGGTAATAGATAGCTTTCAACGATAAATGGGCTGTCGAATACTAGCACTAGCAGTTTCTGAAATTATCGCGTTTAACTCAGTGTTACTCTTCGAACAGAAGTAATAAAAGTATATAGATGGTGATTTATTGTAAAAGACAGTTTTACAATAACACATTTCGACGCCAGTTTCCTATTGGGTAGGCAGAGAGTACAGAATGCCGCATATCACGGTCCCTAATATGTAAGGCAAGTGTCCTCGCATCCTCCACATTCACAACTCTCTGTAATACACGCTGGTGGTGTCCTCGCTTCCTCCACATTCACAACTCTCTGTAATACACGCTGGTGGTGTCCTCGCTTCCTCCACATTCACAACTCTCTGTAACACACGCTGGTGGTGTCCTCGCTTCCTCCACATTCACAACTCTCTGTAATACACGCTGGTGGTGTCCTCGCTTCCTCCACTCTAATCATGATAGTTGTGTACTATATAATTTTATAACTTACTTTTTTTTAATAGGATAACGGGCAAACGAGTATAGGATAGATGACTACCGTACGTCGCTCACAGATAAAACCACACAAATGTCAAGAAAATGGGTCCGACTGTTCCTTTGCCCCAATACTACATAAAATTATTTATTTATTAATTATATTGTTTATATAAGCAGTTAAAACTACATTTCACATAAAATAAGTGCTCAGTGGCGCTCAGTCTCTGAAACACTAACATAATTAGCTGAGTACAATCGTGACTAGAAACATCCGAAGGCTTTATTCTGAGGCTCGCAGTCTGTCAGTATAACGGGGAGCATAAACTTGTCGCTGAATATGAAAAGATGTTGTGTGCGGACTAGAGAACTCGTGTTGTTATGGTTATGTAAATAGTGTCGAGGGTAGCGGAGGAGAAAAGTAATAGGGACATGTTTGATATTGTCTGTAACAAAACAAAATAACTTTACTTTGTGTTACAAGTGGAGTTGTCGCTACAAACAAGGTTAAGCAAAAAATAATATTCATTTTATTTTATCATAGTGAGCATAATAATAAAGCCTTTTAATGTAGCTTAGTAAAATAAAATGATTCAAAATAAAAATATCGTTATTTAAAAATAATAGAAATATTTCATCTGAAAAATAAGTTCATAAAATAATATACCTCATTCTCTATTTATACGACGCCCACGGACATTTATTATATTAAATTTTGTCAAGTTGCTTAATTTGCGAAGGCAATTAATACTATGGTGCAATTAGAGCAGTTCTTTTTTTTAAGATTCGTAGTCATGTACTGAGTATCAACACGCGTAATCATAATATACACAAATATGATGTAGTCCACATACGCGTCATACCACAATGGACCAGTGGACTTTCAGGAACCGAACCATTATAGATCGTTAGCGGTTAGTCTGGATATAGCAAAGGCCTTTGATTGGATCAAACATAAAGCGCTCTTTCAAAACTTTATCTACAAGGACTTTCCGGAAAATGACATAATTGAAATACTAATTTTTTGACAGAACGTAGCATTGAGGTCTTTGTCAACGGTGCCTGTTCGTATTTGAATTCTGACAATACTGCGCGTCTGCCAGTGGGATCTTTTTTTTCTGCATTTGAATGCCTACTAGCGGCCTTTCTTGATGCTTTATACGTTGGTGGCGCCAATATATCTTGGGGGAATGGCAAAGAGTATTGGCACCAACTTAGGTACGTCGAAAATCAAGATTTTGTTATCCTAAGCAAGGACGTTAAAAAAAAGGCGGACGGAATGTTGCCTAGAAAATATTGAAGCATTAAAATTGTGACAATTTATTTATGTCTGCGCGTGTAAAGGGTTACTAGACATAAGAAAAATTACCCATTTTTTTTAATAATTTCAATAAATATTTTTGAAGTTCTATTGACTTACATTTTTTTATTTACTGTTATTTACCATCCAGAACGGTTATAGACAGGTATTTAACGCGGTTTAATGGTAGTTATTACCGTAGCGCGAAATTCAAACAAAGTAGTTTTTTATCGCTTGGTCGAGATATATAAAATAAAAAATAAAATAAATCAAAATAGCTTTATTTGTGAGACGAACACTACCATACACAAGATATAAGAACAAAAATTAAACAAGAAAAACAAAACGAAAACAACAATAATAGTAAAAAATATTTAACCTAATTTAGGGTAAATGAAAATGTTAATTGTCTGACAACATTAATTGTTTGGAAAACATTTACGAAAACAATAAAATTGGGAAAATAAGTTGGATATATTCCTTGTTTACCTATGAAAAGTGATCCCCTGGCTTTTTTTATGTGAAACACTATTGTTTCCACAGCTTTTTATTACACACGACGGCATCTCGAATTACGTGTATTTTCTAAAAATTGTAAAACATGACAACGTCACCGGCATACTATGGGACAAAGTCAGCTTACTCTGGGATTTTAGTTGTTGTATGAAGAGACTCCGTCCGCCTTTTTTTTAACGTCCTTGGTCCTAAGTATTAACTCTAAAATCAGTCTAAAAAACAATTCATTTTTGCGAATTTACCGCCAAAAAGTCGCCAAAAATTGTATGTCCGCCACTCAGCCGCAACTTTGTAACATGTGTGCACATGGCATACTGCTTTTACCTCTAAGCCGTAGCCCTTCAATATCAACTTGTTGCATCGATAGTATTTGCAGTAGAATGACTTGACTCGTTGATGAGCAAGTTATTTTCGGTCAGGTTTATGCTTTGGAATGATGAAGCGATATCGGCGTCCTATGTGTGCACAATTTTTAACGGGGAGTGCCCCGAGAAGTTATTCGGTTTTTTACCTGCAGTTTTTAAGAGAGCATCTGACGCCAAATAAAAAGCGTATTCGTGATACCGCGCCTCCCGCCAGACTCTGCCCCTCTGACAATCTACGCGTGTTGACAGACAGTGCTGTGACGCAGTCAACTAGATGTACATGTACGCCTCGAATAATAATATTTATCGACGACGCATTTTAGTCCATTGAAATGTTAATTTTTTTTGACAATTTCGCGTTTGTTACACGTATTGTAATTACTTTACGGGTTTTAACACGATAAAATATCAATTGATCTTTAATATTTTATAGTGTTAAAACCCGAAATGTAATTACAATAAATGTTAATTTTTTTAGGCCTTACGTAGGGTATATTTGTTCTTGTCCTAAGCTCCAAAAATCAGCTTCAATAAAATACTTAGGGATCATAGTAGACGAGAGACTTAACTTTTATAGCCATATGGACATGCTAGTAGCTCGTTCAAGAAAACTTATATTTGTCTTTAAAACATTGCGCAATGTGGCTAAGCAGCTGATCAAAACCATCTTCCTGGCACTATGTCAATCGCTTTTTACATACTGTATTACTTCATGGGGGGGCGCTGCAGGAACTCATTTTCTTAAAATTGAAAGAGTACAGAGAGCAATTTTAAAAGTAATTAATTTTCTTCCTTTCTTTCATCCCACCTCCGATCTCTATAAGCTAACGAAAGTTCTCACAGTTCGTCAGCTGTTTGTATTTCACACTGTTTTAAAAAAGCATCTATATCTATATCTATATCTATATCTATATCTATATCTATATCTATATCTATATCTATATCTATACTATCTGATATCTTTAAACGAGCAATTCTTGTATATTTATATATATATGTGTAATCAGGATCTCGGAAACGGCTCCAACGATTTTCAAGAAAGTTACAGATTAGGGGTTTTTCGGCTCAAGGAATCGATTTATCAAGATCCCAGGTTCGAGAAAAGCTCGGTTCTCAAGATATAATAATATATAAATAATATCAGCGCCATCTATATCATATTATATATAATTATGGTTTTTTTACTCCTCAATAGATGGCGGATTTCCGTCTTTTTATTTTTTATCCGTGCGAAGCTCGGTCAACCAGGTACTATAATAAATCTGTAGAAGGGTCAATTCTGTACATTGAAAATATTGAAAAAATAAATAGCAGGGGGTGTTACTGGATTGATACCAAACCCAAATATGCGATTAAAAAAATTTTTGTCTGTCTGTCTGTCTGTCTGTCTGTCTGTCTGTCTGTCTGTATGTTCAGGCATCACGTGAAAACTAACGGTCCGATTTCGATGAAACTTGGTATAATTATACCTTATTATCCTGGGCATAAAATGGAATACTTTTTATCCTGGAAAAATACGTAAAAAAAAAATAAAGCATATCTATTCTATACTATATAATAAATCTGTAGAAGGGTCAATTCTGTACATTAAAAATATTGAAAAAATAAATAGCAGGGGGTGTTACTGGATCGATACCAAACCCAAATATGCAATTAAGAAATTTTTTGTCTGTCTGTCTGTCTGTCTGTATGTTCAGGCATCACGAAAACTAACGGTTCGATTTCGATGAAACTTGGTATAATTATACCATATTATCCTGGGCATAAAATGGAATACTTTTTATCCTGGAAAAGTACGAAGAAAAAAAATAAATCCATCCACGCGAAGACCGACATCCGCGCGGACGGAGTCGCGGGCGGAAGCTAGTTCACAAATAAAATACAAACCTGAGAAATTTATAAATGTACGCCGAAAAGATAAGTTTTGTGAAACAGTACGTTTCAACACGTACTTCTTACACCGTTTCTACTGTTACCAAGGAAGTCATCTCTATAATAAAATAAACAGCACTTTTCTAATTTACCCATATACAAGGGATAAATGTAAATTATTGCTTAAAGAATGGTTACAAAACCTTGATTATAAGGATACAGAAAAATTATTAAAGTAGAACGTATACACAGCTACACACACACACACA
>LUGF01041536.1:0-18071 GCA_001625245.1 Calycopis cecrops
AATGGATAAAGCACCGTTATATCTTGGATACTTAGCATATTACTTCTGTTAGATGTGCTGAAATTGTACATTCAATTAAAGTTAGTCATACTAGCGATATGAGTTTGTATAGATAACGTTATAGAAAGATGGAGTAAAATGAATTTGTTCAGGATGTCGAATTGACACACATTAGGTACATTCATACATCAAAATAGTTTACTGAGGATATAAACAAGTAAAGCTCATACTCAGCGAGCATGTGTATTAGCAACAAATTATAAAGCAAAACTAAGGAAACAATACAAGTTCAGTGAATACGCTGCGCCCTCTGTTAGCACGTAAATATTTTGCATGGAACAAAGCATTCCCGCATGCATTGAATTTGCTAGTCCGTATAATGCTGAGAATTTCTCCCTAACACCAGCATTTCTTAGGCCTTACATAGGAATTAAACTAGGAAAAATTATAGAGGCTATGGGAATCGAATTAAAATTCCGAGTATAGATGCGACACACTTGCAAAAAATTAAAATAAATATAATCAAACAGCGCTTTTGGTGTGAGTTGGACCCTTAATGACTACCGACGCCCATAGACATACACACAAATGAGTAGCTCTCATCTCCTCCACCCCTCCGCACCTAACCACCGAAACTCACACGCCCTAAGAAACGCGTCAGTCACGTTAACGACCCCTGTATTGGCCCGACACGCCTGCAATGCTGCATAGCACTAACTTACGGCGCATTCACATATACGTCCGTTTTACTGGATCCGTTTTACCGGATCTGTGGTAGCGTATGTAGTTGTATGAGCGAGTTCACACATAATCCGTTTTACTGGATCCGTTTTACTGGATCCGTTTTACTGGATCCGGTATACCGGATCCAGTAAAACGGATCCAGTAAAACGGATCCAGTATTTTTTATTATACGTTTATGTGAACGGACGTATTTTTTTTTTATTTTTTTTTTATGATATAGGGGGGCAAACGAACAGTCGGAGCCATTTTCGTGACTACCGACGTCCATAGACATCCGCTAGTATCACATAAACGTATAATAAAAAATACTGGATCCGTTTTACTGGATCCGTTTTACTAGTATTTATTCAAAATTTGTATTACGATTGATTTGATTTTATTAAGTGGAATAACATAATTTATAAAATGTTAAAATATTTTAGTTTAAATCATTTATGTCAATAAGGTACAGAAAATAAAAACTTATTTTTTATTTTTGAGTGAGCGAATTCGTTTTTCTGGACACAATTATAGCACACAAACAAAACATACACTAATAATTCTAGGGCCATTTTGCAGAGGAAACTTGAAATATTCAGAGGCCGACCTTAAATGGCAATTGAAATGTAAAAACTCGCCCGCACCCGCCAGATGGAATTCCTCGCCGCTGATAACCTATCAGATCAGCCTTGGTGACGTCAGCTAACTGTAACAGCAGACAGATGGTTGCACAAAAAAATACTTATTGTAAATATTAATAAACTAAATAAAATTGTTAAATATAATTTATTAATTAATATTTTGGCAAGGATGTTTATTACATTTAAATACTTAACAAATATCGTACGTTGTTTTTAATACAAAAAATATTATGGTACTATGTCAAAAGGATGGTTTGTAAATATTATCAAAGTGTTATTGGTCGAAACTCACAAGTGGCACAAAACTTGACAATCCCATCTACCATGCCGGCTGATGCAGCAATTAAAATAAGTAAGTAGGTACCTCTTATATGAATTGAATAAAAAATGATCAAATAAAAAAACAGTAAGAGGTAGCTTCCGCGTGTCAGGGCTGTCTCAAGCGGCGCAATTTGCATGTGAATGGCCCCCGCGCGACGGTAATGTGACAAGCGCGAGCCCTGTGTCGAAACTTTTCGTTTCTACGTTCTGCCCAAATCCGCAAATTTCAGTTGAGTATTTGTAGGTACGTACGTCTGTAAGAGCCGGAGCATCTGTATTTAATTACCTGTAACAAAAATACACATGAATGAACACGAAATACTAATTTGCTTTTGCAAATTTCTACATTGACTTTTCCTTTGAAGTTTTAAAATACGTTCGCTCTATAGAACAGTTTTTACAGCTTTTCAACTCGCTTTCTGAAGACCACCGACCTCCATAAACATCAACACACATATGAGTTATACTGACGTTACCATCCTCCTGTCTTTTCTTCCAATAAACCTCAACTTCCCACACTGCACAAAACGCGACAGCCTAGGCATAGCAGTCACTTTGTTGTGTAACGTAAGCAAGAAGTACATAAGCTTTGCAAAAATTGGTACCTACTACCTACAGCAAAAACAACCAAAAGTAGAGTAGTACTCGTAATGACTTACGTAATCGTTTCGTGATACTATAAATTATTTGGCGGTACGCCAGGTACATAGAAAACACTTAGGATCTTACACATAATATTATGCATGTGTTAGCACAAAACTTTCAATGTGTTAACACAAATCAAAGGTATTTAAATATACGGCCTTTCAAACATCTAAGTCATTCTATTCGCACGAAAATAATTAGTAAAACTAAAGTTGCACCTAGATCTATCGAGGTAACTCAATTTGCGATGAGTGGTGCTGGCCTGGACTGAATAATTCATCGCGGTGGAGAGAACTCTCGATAGTTTAACACGTTTTACAACTCCTGAGCACCCTCCGATCTTATTCACCGCCGCCCTTCCATTATACGATTGCTTGAGGCAAGTGCTATTATTGGTTAGCAACTTATATTAAGTAGCATATTATAGGTCATCAGAGCGTACCTACCTATAACATACATACCGGTCAAAATCATAACCCCCATTTTTGCCCCGTAGTCGGGTAAATATCTAAATGTTTCCGCTCTTTTTCGACCGATGGAATCGGTCCGGCACCTCACCGGTGCCATTCTAAAATGGCTGCAAAGCAGCGTGGCGATTACAAAACGTTTGTCCACTTGTTTTATAACGTCGACGTTAGTTGATAGTTGTAGCAATTTGCACCCTGTACATATACACATCATATCTGTACGTGTATATCGTGACCGTCGTGTTGTACGAACTTCGGCAGACCGTATTACCATATTGATTGTGCGGATGTGTCCGAGCGTTCGTCTTGTCCCCGGGAGGGGCTTATAGAACCTTCCCTCTCGTTATACAATTCTGTGTGATATTGTAACACTGCACATCTTGTAACGTAATATACATCTTGAAATCTGATTGATTTAAAGGTTTGCTAATCCACTACTGTCCTGTCTGTACGTATACGAGTTGCTTTTTTGATATAGGCGTAGAAGGTTCCAGTAGAAGCACAGATTAATAAACCTAAGTAGAAGTGATTGTCGTAACTTACAGATACTTATGGGGATATTTTGATCTATAAATCTACGAATATATGTAGGTACTTCCTGTTTAACTAGAATCAGAAAATGTGGTAAGGAGTAAAGTAAATAAAGAAATCAATAGGTTAAATTTAAAGTTTATTTTATAAAATCGTAACGCCATCTATTATAATATGTAGGTATTAACCACTTTTTTGAAGACCACATGTATGCATCACGATGCTCATAGATGATATCAATGATTGATTGTACAAGTGGTGTATAATACCGCCTTCATGTTCCATAACGCAGTAAACTTATAATTAGCTCTTATAGCACGACAAAAAGTATATAGTGAAAGCCGAACCAATCATGCCGAGAATTAGCACTTCACTGTTGTGCTGTGCCTGGTGCAGTGTCAGCTGCGCTAGTAGGGTACTGATAAGTACGAAACTACGAATTACATTGTGGTGTAATGTGTTTACTTTTTTTACAATAGGCCTTATGCATACTAAATTAGTGATAAGTGAATAATTATTTCAAAATGGCACCAAATTTTAGTAAATATGCATCAAGGACAGATGTAAAAATTGCTATAGCAGCAACCGCAGCTCTCAGTGCCTGGATTATAAAGAAATCATTAAAGTCAAGGTAAGAAATCGTATTCCGCATACTGGAAATGTTTCTTATTATTTAATATAGAATGTCTTGAACTTTTACCCAGTAAAAGTAGAATTTTGTCTGTTTGTCTGTAGGTATGTCCGGGCTAATCTCAAAAAGCACTTCAAATTTTGCATGAATATTACTAAAAGGTCGGGTCAAAATATAGGCTACATATTATATCGATATTTCCACGGGATCGAAAATTATGCGGGTGAAACCGCGGGGCGCAGCTAGTATAGACATAAAATATCATTAAAATCGGCTTACACACATACACACGTATGTATACAATATGTAAGTATAATACACAGTTATACGTGTACGTTTGAACGAGCAAATTGTACGTCAAATATTAGGTGTTTCATTCGACCTAGCTATGAACCCGTCTTTTCTTTTAAGCTTGTGCAAAGAGTGTAGTGAATAGAAGCACTGTGTGGATGATAATCAAAGCGATACCGTTACCAAGTCGTGTAGGGCATTAAACGGGTTACCTGGAATGCCTCGGCGTATGTAAATCGGCGGGAAGTGACGTCATCGTGCGACCTTCACCCGCGTTAGCGAGTGTGTTACATGAGACTTGTGTTCGGATTGTTGTAAAATTCATCTTTGCGATATTTTTGTTTCATTGCACCTGGTACCTTTTTTTATTGTAAAAGGAGGCAAACGAGCAATCGGAGCCAATTTTATGACTACCGACACCCATAGATACGTATAGAGGTTATACAGATGCGTCGCCCTCCTTCGTCCACCTACATGGGCCACCGGCTACTTACACACCGCTTGAAACGCGTTAACACACGATACGGCCGTGCCGGTTCAATTAGGCTAAATGTGTGCATCAGCGTGCACTATCTCTTACTAGTTTGACATAACGATGTAAAGAGAAGTAAATGCTATGCTACATTGAAAATGAATTAGGCTGCCACCACCGCGAGCGGCTCGCTTACAACATAACCCCGCAACTAATAGCTATGCTATCGCATTTTCCGTGATTTGTGAGGTTTTGATAGCTCTTCAAGAGGAGGGCAATAAGGCTGTGTAACAATTATGATAATTTATATACGTCATGTCTCTGTCGTCAACCAAGTTAAAGTGTGACTACTGAAAAAGTGCTACTGACAAAGGTTCCATCTCCTCATTTGCCACCTAATGCTATAAAAATGACCATATTTGTATCCGCTTATCTAAACAATCCCAACAGATTATATGCTTAAGCTCAATATGCCGAAGAACTATAAGTAATAGAAAAAAATATTTCTATTTCCTTTACCGAAGCTCTAAAATACTAAAAGTAGTCTACAAACGTACATTATATTGCATATAACAAAAATGGTGGATAAAGCTGGGATTCCGCATCCCATATTCTAGCATAGAGCTTATACAAATGCGGTGCCTTCCATCCTCTATATCGCTCCATGAGCTACCGGCTGTGTACACACCGCACGAAACACGACAGCACAGCTGTCACGTTCCGTGCGGTGTGTGTCACACACACACAGAAAGAACTCCTGCGTAACCCAGGATTTTTTTTATTTTGGAGGCGCGGAAGCCTGTCACTGCCAACTTTCTTGTCACCCCAATAATGTAACAAACGTATAAATTTCCCTCTTATGTTTCAGTGGTAGAAATAATAGACAATATTAACAAAGCAGTAGTTGACGAGGATGTGAACTCGTTGATACAATTGCTAAAAAGTCCCTGTCTAAAATTACCTATGACTCTACATAAGGAAGAATATGATTTATATATGAGAACATTAAAGAAAGTTTTGCTACACAAGGAGTCTCAGAATCTTTGGTATGAAGATATAATAAATGCAATCAATGACGTTAACTCAGAATCAACGGTAGCAAAAGAGCTCACTGATGTTATTGTTCAGTTAAATTCTGAATTTTTTTTTAGATTTACTATAGATTAACAGTTTTTATATTTTTTAAGTAAAAATTTCTTCATCGGCTTCAGACAGGGCAAAACATAGCACCGTTAAAACTACTTGTTATTTTATTTAAATTTATTTTCGAATACTAATTGTACACATTTATAGTGTATTTTAAATATCTCTATTCTATATAAATTATATTACTTATATAATATATATAATTCTCGTGTAATCGGGACTTAATCGCGTTAAGAAATCGAATTATTTTTTTTTATTTTAACTTTTAACTAATTTTTGTTGTATTTATGTTTATACTTAATATTTTGTGTAAATTTTTTTTGTATTTGCTATTTTTTATGTTTCGTTTGTTTAATTTTTCTTGATTTTATGTGTTTTTGTCCACTTTCCTATGTTAATTGTTTTTATATGTACACATATTATGTTGCGTTATAGTCCTACTCCTAATTGCTACATTGTAACCCTATAATTCTTTTCTGATTATGTGTTTTTTTTTATTCATTTATTTAAGGTCTAAGGTCTAAGGTTTTATAACAACTTAGGTCCTTAACGACCACGGTAATAATTTACAAAAATTTGTACATATTAATCATTTTAATAAATTCTAGTGTACGTGTGCATCCTTCTCCAACTAATGTGTTTTGTTTATTGAAGTAAATAAACAAATATCCTTTCCCACTTCCTGGCCACAGCTTTGCGTACATTGTCCCTCTAGTCAGGGGCTACACTACGTTTGCCTCGCGGTCTCCACTCTAGAACCAGTACACCCCAGTACCGATCTGCAGACTTTGAATAGCCGGGTATAACGCTACTTAGACTTCGATTGGTTGGACAGTTAGGTCCGATAGAGAAAAGTAACACTGATGTACTGACTCGAAGCTAATTAAATTCTTGTGGTGTTTGTCCGGGCAGGCGTTCGATTTGTTTTAAATTAAATGATGGAAAAGGCAAGGAAGCAATGCGGATTGCCACGACCAGGGAGGTACCTCTCGCTTACAGGATACCGCCGCAAAGTGACCGCAATTCCTACAAATTAGTGTGTTGCCGGTGGTGCATGGAGAGGAAATGAAGATGAAGAGCAACGCATTTGTACAGCCACTATGCGAATGTGTTTGAGCGTCAGTAGTCATCAAAAGCTCGTTTGCTCCCCTATACTTTTGATTTCGTCTGAGCCCCTATATCACAAAGAAAACCCGTACCTCTTCATCCGGAAGAGTATAATATTAACTAGATTCACCAATGTATTTTCAACGTATTTTTCCATAACATTACAATTATACTAACAGCATAAGGCGGTTACATTCATATATGATATAAACCGATTCCTAATCTCCTATCCGTAGTAGCGTGATGGTTGATAATATAGCCTTCCACGATAAACTTTCTAATACTGAAATAATCTTTCAATTCGGATCAGCACGTCAAGCCATCTAAACTTCAGCTTTATATTATTATTCTCATAACGTTTAATTTCGTCCGAGTTATTAGTGTAGATTGTGTTCTCTTAATTAAAAGACGAGCAGCAAATACCTACACAGTAAATAGGTCGTATTGCTCTGCTGAATGCTCAGGCGTACTAATTGTAGCGTACAGTCACGAGCTATAATACATATACTTTAGTACCTAGTCATAATTTGTATTTTCAGTTACGTCGGTTAAAGGTCTGAAGTTTCTGAGCAACTTCAGATTAGAACATTTGGTACCTTTCGGCCATTAAGTTGCTAACTTCAGACCGTTTTTAGGAATCGCACAAGTGAGATTTTTAGGATATTATGAGTAATATTAATTCAGGTAAACCCTTGCCTATTCTATTTATTTATTTTTTTAATTTCCTACGGAAATGCGTATACTGCTACCTGACTTGGGTGCGATCCGATGCGTGACTTGTAAATCATTTGAATGCACGGAATAAATCCTTTATTAAGGACTAGACTCCTCCAAAAAGAGCAGCAATCCAGGAACCTATTTCAATCTACTTCGACTTCGCGGTCAAGAAATTATGTCAGTTTCCTATCTTGATTATCTTCGTCTTATACCTGTGTGTCTTCTGCGGGGTATTCCATCCATCACATCTCCTCTAACCCGCTTCGAAGTTGCTTTTGTATCCAATAGAAAAAGTGCGTCGCCTACCAAATTTTTTCACTCTTGAGCTGTTATGTTAGAGATCGAGAGGTTCATTCCTTCAAGCGCCGGAGTTTAGGCATATCTGAAAGAAATAGTCATTCTTATTTTGAAACTAAATCTGCCAAGTACCAGTGTGGAGTCGCGTTTCGCTTGTAGAATATCGATATAAAGTATTGACACACATATTTCCTATTTTTTTTAGTAATACGAAACGTTATTAGTAAAAAGAAAACGTATTGGTCTGCTTAGATATTACACAATTTGTGAAAAAAAACAACCAAAAAAGTTACTTATTTTGCATACGCTGCCTAAACTACAAAATATAGAACCATAAAATTGTTTAATTAATTGTAGATCTTATAAATATCTACAAAAAAGTCCGCGACACACTATACCTATCTATGTCGAGTGAGGCACAACAACCACATTTTTATTTAAATTCTTGAATTTTTTTTCACTACATTTAAACGCGTTCATTTTACTCATGCTATTAATCCTTATCAAAATAAACTATTTCATCAATAAGTACAGTTTATGTAGATAATATTTGGTCTTTGAATGATTAAAATTGGACGTTTGGTTTTGAAGTTGTGGTGATATTAAATATTTAATATATTATATATTTCACTCCGGAAAAGGTTAAAACTATCTGCCGAATGGAACTGTACGAAATCCTCAAGGAATACAAAGGAAAGAAAATTGATGAAAAACTTACCTTGAAGGAAGATAAACTTGTTAAGCTGACTTCATGTCCAACAATCGAGAGGAATGTTTTATCTCGTTGACTGAGGTATTTCAAGACAAGTTTTAAGCAGAAATGGGTGGAGGCACGCTACACTACTACGTTACTACGTTTGATAATAAAGATAAAATATATTATGAGCATTTTTTTTAAACAATAAAAAAACAATTCAAAACTATTTTTATGAAGCACTACGTGAAAACTAGGGTGTGAGTCTCGGCTCATACTACGGATGGTCACCGAGGGAGGGGAGGAGGTTGAGAAAAGTTCAAAAATGGGTCACGCAGTAGAAAAACTGTTTCTATTCCCTTTACGCGGGTGATACCGTGCAACTACTTGTTTAATAAATAATACATAAATAAAACTTTGTTTGTAAAAACTCGTTGAAACCTCTTAGTTAGTGATATATAAGTATTTAAAAGTAGTAAGAATTAGGTACCTATTATTGTTATTAAGTGACAACGTTTGGATATTTGTAACAAGAAGTTTACTCTAAAGGGTAATTTAAATAGACACAAACTGACACATACTGATGATAAACCATATAGTTGTGATATTTGTACCAAGAATTTTACTCAAAGGGGTCATTTAAATAGACACAAACTGACACATACTGGTGAGAAACCATTCAGTTGTGATATTTGCAACAATAATTAATAAGTTAGACGAAAACGTCATTTGAATACACACAAACTGACACATTCTGTCAATAGACAATAAGCTAATACATTCTGAGAATTGTTATATTTGTAAAAAGAAATTATACAAAAGTATTTTTAAATACACACAAACTGACACTTATTGGCAATAAACCATATTATTGTGATATTTGTTAATTTATGGCAATAACCATATAAACAAGCAGTTTAGGCGGAATAGTAATTGAAATACGCAAAAATTGAAACATACTGGTATATATACCTTACTGCTGTGATATTTGTAACAAAAAAAATATCCAGAAAAGCTTGAATGCACACAAACTGGATTTAAAAAAACAAATACAAAATTTGAAGAATGAAGTTGAAATAGCAAATGAGGAGATATGCAATCTTCACTCAGAAATTCGAAGTTTAAATATAGCTATACAGGAGAAGGACAAAAAATTAGAAATATTTAAAAAGATTTGTGGCGAACATAAAATTGCATCATCAACACCATTAAGAGAAAGAAGTACAAGGACTCCAAAAAAGAAATTGAAAACTTACCCTACCACTTTTTCAACACCTCTATATTCTGTAACTCAAAATAGTATTGATATGTCAATAAATAAACCATTACAATCAATATCATCTTCTACTCCAGCGAGATCCGGTGACAATATTATAGAAACGGGAACGGCTATGCCGCACGTGCCTATAGAGAAGAACAACCGAAGTCTAAAGGGCCACAAATATCATAGTCTAAACAATCAACCGTACACCATTAGCGGTGGTACAGTATAATATTTCTAAACAAAACAGCCACAGAGCAGCCTAACGACTGCAATGATAAATATCTCAAATGGCCCGCCGACTGGCGCGCGCAGTTCGCGGTCGCGCCTCACGAACTCTAAGACATCGGTAGACTCCTTAAGCGGCATAGAAACACAGAACCTCCCGTCGCGGTCACGTGTGGTCGTACGGACGAAGTGGTCCTCGCAAGTCCGCTCCTCCTCGGTCAATGCGTCCCGAGGGTCCCGAGTCGAAGGCTCCTCGATTTCCCAAAACTTACGTAACAAAGTGTCTATAGATTGCGTTATTGTTTTAACAGGTATTATAACAATTAATTAGGATAAGCAATCGATGAGAAAAAATTTCAATTTATACGATATAAAAACCTCACACGACGGTAAAGAGTTCGGTTGAGACATAAAAAGTATTTGATGATCATGATCCAATATATCGCTTCATAAAAATGCAATTGAACAGGGCCGACCGTAACTTACTGTAAATGTTATATCACCCATCCTTACCGTAGCCCTCTCAACAGTCAACACCGCTCCCAACAAGAATAGAGGCAGTCTGATACATTTTCTACAACAGTAGATTGCTCTTAATTCTAAACATGCAACCCATCCAGCCCTTGTTACTCGCCACTCGTATGAATGTAATATAATATTATCTAATTAAATCTAATGTTTTAAGAGCGTCTAATAGATGGAGCTGCTCGCTGTTTGGCCACAATCGTATATCGATTCGAAGTTCGAGCCATATCATCCCTTTTCGTTTTTGTACAAGTTGTAATGATATTCGGTATAAAGTAAATAAGTAAAAAATATTTTAAAAAATCATTATATGTATAGGTACATACAAAATTATGTAAGCCGTAAATTTTGTTCATAAAAAGTTCAAGAATTCAAAATCGGAAACGTCTCACCAGTTCTAAACCTAAGCTTACTTTCTGTCCCGTACGAAAATATATACCGTGTGGTTTCCCGTTGTTCAGTTTTACAGCCCTATCGTAGTTACAACGACATAACATGTTTATATCTATTTTTTAAACACAAAAAAGTTTCACTTAAATTGAATTTTAGTTTTGAATTTGAATGACAACTTGAAACTTCCATTGGCCTCGCCCGATGGGTGATTTTTGTAATGTCCTCGCTAGCTTACTCCCCAAGCCAGGCGCGCGTATAGATGATAAACATCGAGATACACAATTAGTGTAGAAGAATAATTCCCTGTTATGACGTTTCTAAATATTTGCATAATTTGCTGATCTGTACAGTGCGACAACATATCACAGAACTTTCCACTGGTGTGTTAGGATCTAGAGACCAAATATAAAGAACCTTTTCTGAAAAAGTGTGTTTCCTTCGGCGACCGTAGATATATAGGTATTAGTGCTCGGTAACGTTTAGGCTATAATTTATCAATATACTTATATAATGAATTTTTTTTAAAAATACACTAATGTAGGGCAAATTAACGGATTGACATTTCGTCCACATAACTTTACCCGTTAGTACAAAATTATCGCCGAAACTATAACAAATAGAAGCATTTGAGTTGGACCAAAAAAAAAACATATTATTGTTGCTGATAATTTTATAAAAAAAAAAGAAACAAAAACGGTTTAATTCGACTTATGTCACTCATCACAGGAGGCACAGATTTATATCCGCTAAAGAATAGATGCAGGCCTCGTATTCCTTTGACATATCAGCAAAGGCATTTTCATTCTTTCACCTCCAAATGAATCAAGATTGGTATAAAATCACTAATATTTTTACCATCATCACCTTTGTCATCCCGTTATTATATCTAGATCGATGATATGCAGTAAGCTTGGTAACCAGCCTATTGGCCCCTATTACCCTATTGGCATATACAAAGACCCAGTTTCTTTCCCGTAAGTCCTGATGAAAACTTTTATTTTCAAATTGTGCTGTATTATGACTTACTTGACAATTATCGTTATATTATAACCAAATTATAAAAAAAATAAATTTTAACTTATTATGTTATTCTGATATGAAAGCTATATTACTGTAAAGTTTCATGAAAATCCGTTCAGTAGTTTTTGTGTGAAAGAGTAACAAACACACAAACTTTCGCCTTTATAATATTAGTAGGATTTCCACAAAAATAGCGATTAACAGCAAAAACCGGAGCGGTGTGCGGCGAGCGTGTCCGGATGACTCAGCAAACCGTTTCTAGTCCTGGCGGTGACCTGGTATGTTACAATAATTAGATTAAATTAGATTAAATATAACTATATAATATAATTAAATATAATTAACTACTCTACAAATAAGTACATTAAGATATATAAATGTATTGTTGAGCTTATCAACACACACGAATTCTTGCAGCCCAGAATTAAAAACGATTTTTGGCTTATGAAATTTTATCGGTTACCTATATTAAATGGCGTCAATTCTAAATAACTTTAGGTTCTTGGCAACTTTGTTGTACCTCGTGTGGTGCTCTTATAGTGACAATTACCTCTTATATGCCATTTATGGTTACATTTTATAGTTTTAAAAGTGAGCATGCACAGTTATTCTGTGAATCACTGTAAGCTGAATACTTTTAGAGGTCTGGTATTATTTGAGAAAATCCTTTATATGTCACTATCATTATAGTAGGATAGGTTAGTTAGAAAAGATTCGAAAATGACCGTTACATATATCGTAAAATCGTCATTTATATCCATCTCATGGCTTGCGCGAATTCGCCGCCGTGTTTTTCACGAAGTTGCAAAGTCAGAGATTGTCGGGTAGGTAAGTGACTCTATTCTTTCCTCGTCGGGTCATAATTCATTTTAAATGGAAAAAAGAGATCGCGGACAGACACATTTGGAATAAATGTATGCCTCGGTTATTCAGCAATGATAAATTATCTTTCTCAGATCTGACAAGGAAGGAAATTATTTATTTCTCGAAGTGCCTATTGTATTGTATGACCGATTGACTTAGTGACGCAGCGGTGTATTATGAAACCACCAACCAACGGGTGCAGGTTCAAACTCTACCTAACTTATGGATGTTTATGTGTATAAAATGTGCATGTGTCTACTGAGAGATTTAGAAGTAATATTATATTGAACAATATTCATCTACTTAAGCATTCTAATAGTCCAGATTTGGCATTTAGTAGCCTATTTAAGCTAATAAGAACAAATTATCATTCTATCTTCACTACTAAGACAGTCAGATTACAATCCGGGAAAGGTGGTTCAACCCTAGCCCTGTCCTGAGAAGAACCGGCGAAACAAACTCAGCGGGCCTCATTCATTTCTTCATTATACATTCTTCAATTATATACTTTAAAAAAATATAATTTACATTTATTTTTGTATAGAAGTAGCCTGGGAGGAGGGTACTGTTCCTAAGGTGACACATGAAGAAACCTCTTGGTGATGACAACACGTCCGCACTTCAGTTCGGTCCCTCGTTCTCGAACAGAGTCGTGGACCGCACACGGAGCGGGCGTCACGCCATCTTGTGATTAAATTTTGCCTTTTGACCAAATAATATTAACCTAGCAGATGTGTAGGTGAAAAATGAAGCAACATCATTATTCTCCATGAAATAAAGCTTTCCTCAATTAAGTGTTTCCTTTTTCACACCTCCCCCATTGCTCTACAGAACATTCAATAACCACGCTTAATTCGACATTAAAAAGTAAATCTTTACCCTGGTCTTATGTAAGATATGACTCAATTCAACAAGCTTCGTTTTTTTCGCCAACGCCAACCCATTTGTTCAATAACAAAGTCACTAAGTTTTGTTCTCACAGTGTATATGTTAGCTGTGTTTAGTTAGTCAACCCATGAAGCCCACCCTAGTCTACTTAAATTCTTTCATTGATAGGGAGAGCTACGAGAAATTGAAGCCTCGTAGCAAGAGTTAGCGGTCATATTTGAATGAATCACGTGAGTAGATTGTCCGCAACACAGTAGTAATGTTTTGATTCTGCCCTCGCTCGAATATGAACACTATTCTGTTAGAGTGACGCTTTACTTTCTCGTAGCACTTTTCAAGAAACTTTTATTTTGTCTTTGAAATAATTTATTTTTTTCATTATTCTTTTCAACGCTGAGCGTATTATCAATCGCTGTAGCTATATTTTATATAATACATGTTATTTTATATACCTAATATATATGTAGATTCTTTAAAAAGTGTCTGAAGCTTCACGAGGTGTATTTTTGTAGACTGTTTAAGTTGTATTTGAACAGAGTAAAGCAAATGATTGGTTGTCTTGTACTTTCTTAAAAGGAGAACCTAGTACTACTATGAAACTCCTGCCATATAAGAATGATTAGCGCTAATGTAATCTATAGCGATCACCTGTCTCAATAGTCTGTTATCATTTTTTCTATTAGCTATGGGGTAGATGCCCAGTATATTAGATACTCTAGTCCGTACTCTGTATGTCTGATAGTGTTATAATATTATGTAATGTTTCGAGTGGCGGTCGGAGTCCTATGACATGGGTTCCCCTAGTACAGATTCCGCCCCTCATAGGTTAACATAATTATACTCTGAATCATATTACATGTATACCATTCTGATTGAACTAAAAGTTATTTTTTTATGAGTGATAAACTTTAGATTAGGTTGCATTGTAGTCAATGTCTATGGTACAGTCACAAGCAAGAGTTAAACACTTTATAGTCTAGTCGAAATGTTCAAAATGGTGTTAATTCTTGATAAAGGTCCTAAAAATATGAGCGATAGCTCATTGGATTCGGAATGACGTCTAGAAAAAATGTTTTGAAGGATTTTACTGCATGATAAAAATTGCTACGCTGCATGGATGGCGACATGTCTTTTGCTTACACGATTACGTAAAGTGATAGCTGTCGCGATTCGTTCGGTGCTTATGAAGTGGAAGGAGTCTCCATGGTGAGAGGAACAGGAAGGAGGACAACGCATCTTTATAACCTCAATTCGAATGCTTAAGAGCCGGTACCTACTACCTAGTCAAGAAGATGGCTCCGATTGATAGTTATAATTTATGCTATACTAGCTGGTGCCCGCGACTTCGTTCGTGTAGCGTAGTAATATTATTATAATCAAAGTGATTTATTAGTGTTTGCTTGCAGTGTGCCGAAATTCCTATTTCCCGTGGGAATGAGCAATTTTACCGTAGTAAAATGTGTTTTTAATGTTGACCAGGCTTAGTATCTATACACAACAAAACATTTCATTCGAATCCGTCCAGTAGTTTAGGAGATTGCCCGGACAAACAAACAAATATTAAAATCATTGAACCAATTAGTTTTTCGTAAATATATTCAATGTACTTTAGAGTATTTTTTTTTAATTTTACAGTTTTATTATATGTGTATAGATAAGAAAAAAAAAAACACAATTAAAAACAATATGCAGCGCTTATGAATAAAAATGCACTGTTTGGTCATTTTTTTTTAACATAATGGTATGTACCATGTACTATGTATGTATAAAATTATGCAGTTGAACCGAGCGACCGTAAGGCTTTACCCTTTTTTAATAATTTTTGTTTGGTATAGGCGCATGTCGGAGTCGGCGTACTCAGTTTTAAAGCAGCAATACGCTCCGGGATAAATAATATAATTATTTAGTGTATATATTGTGATAGTTTCGTAATAATTTAGTGATCAATCGCCACGTAACAGTGTAAGCTACGATTACTGTAATTTTTTATCACTTTTATTCGTAATTATCAAGATATCAATTGGTAAGTGTTAACTTTTGTTTTTACATTTCTAACGTAGGTAGTAGAAAAGATGTTTAACTCGGACGCTCGGCGCTCGCTTTGTTATCCTCCGTCCGCGCGTATTTGCCACACTGCATGCTTGCATGCAGTTGAATTGGACCGGCACGACCGGGGAAGTACCTCTCGCTTACACGGGACCGGCGTGAAGTGACAGCTGTGCTGTCGCGTTTCGTACGGTGTGTAAGTAGCCGGTGGCCCATGTAGGAGGGAGGAGAAAGGAGGACAGCGTATCTGCATATTTTTATTATTATGCGGATGTCTGTGCATAAAAAAATATATTATTTTTACAGTTATCAAAATTACATATTGTGGCAACGAATTTCACAACTGAATAGCTACCATACCTCAGACAGTAAATTTTAGAAAGCAGCTTTTCATTTCTTTCCGCAAACGCGATGAAGCTTGCGGGTATCTAAATGGGAGGGGCATGTTGGTCTAGATGGAGCAATTTAAATAAAGCACGCAAAGAAAACGTCTCATTTTACGCGTAATGTATGTGTGACGTTCATGTACAAATTGTGTTCTATCTGGTACGTGGTAAAAATTTCAAATTATAAACACATCAGGTCTTTTCTATTGCTCGTGCTCTTATGTACAGTTTTATTACGAGCTTTTATTTAGCTACACTTGTTCCGATGTTTGTCTGTATTCAAATCTTCGAAGTCAAAAAGAAAAATGAACAAAAAGTGGAAGAAAAAGTAGTATATTTATTCGAAAT
Source organism: Calycopis cecrops (assembly GCA_001625245.1). Lineage (NCBI taxonomy): Eukaryota > Metazoa > Arthropoda > Insecta > Lepidoptera > Lycaenidae > Calycopis > Calycopis cecrops. The sequence continues at coordinate 16,643 of LUGF01041536.1, forward strand.
TGTTATAGTTTTTTTTATAGCATAGGAGGCAAACGAGCAGTTAGGTCACCTGATGTAAAGTGAACACCAACGCCCACAGACATCCGTAACACCAGAGGTCTAACAGATGCGTTGCCGACCTTTGAGGAAAGAATAAGCTCTTTTCTTTTTCTTAGATCCCTAGGTCGTATAAATATTCTGTGAACCGCTATTATAGACTATTCAAAAGTGGAAAAAACCGGCCAAGTGCGAGATGAACTCGCACACCGAGGGTTCCATACCAACGAAAGCTATAGGCGACTTTCCGTGACATATTTTACCAGAAAATAAAATAACTTGATTTTTATTAGCGTTTGTACGAACTAGCGTTTTTTCGGAACTCCCTTGGAATATAAAAAAAACTTTGCAATAGAGCGTTTAAAATATGATTTAGCGTTTAAAATTAACGCGCTGATTATAGATTGGCTATCTTCCTATACCTATATATATTATTTAAATTCAGTTTATTTCTATGTGTAGGTACTTTTTGTATTATTCCTTAATTTATCTATTTGCCCTTATATTATTTAAATTTAATTTAACTTTATGTGCCATGTTTGTAGATCTATTATTTCATAATTACTTTAGGGGCGCTACGAGAATATTATAAATTCTAAGCTATTAAGTACGCCGCAGACAACATTTTTAAAAAAAACTTAACCAGATCTAAAAAAATAGCTCTTTCCGCTCGCGTTGTCTAACCGCGTTACCTACAAGTCGGCCTCAATAATAATTCAACAAAAATAAAATCAACCTCAAATGATTTATTATTATTATATAGGTATTATAATTTATAATAGGAATAGCCTATACTCCGATCTTGTGATACCTCTGACGTATTGCATACATCATTTTCCTAAAACCTTTATAAATCACCATCTCTTTATAAGGCTTGATACTTTATCTATGCATTGCTGACCATAGACTTCGTTCCATGAACTTTATAACTTTGATTCCTTGCTAATTGCATCTACACCGTCACGTGAATTATTTAATAAGCTATGATCTTTTGTCTAATAAATATGAATTCAACATAAAAAATGAAATAACCTACGTTCTACAAAATAAAAATTACATGCGAACATATAATAATTAATTAACACATTAATTGATGTGATAAAAATAACGTTGTCATGAATCATTTAATGCGATGACGTTCAGCCTACATGCAAAAAAAATGTTGATCGTTTATTATTACTAAACCCACTATACCTGATTTGTATTTGTATTGTCCCAAAAATATCCCTTTTACCAGAATCATTTCAATAATACGTTTGTATGTTTGAAATGATTAAATTTATTATTTGAGTTAATTAGTAGGTATATTTTGTAGGATTATTATAAACAATATAAGAAGGATATTTCTGAACAAACCAAATGTGATACCGGCTCCAAGCAGTGACCCTCTAAA
>LUGF01041539.1:24713-36976 GCA_001625245.1 Calycopis cecrops
CATCATGCTGCGTAATATAAATCAACCTCGACTGTGTAATGGTACAAGAATGGCTGTGAAAAATCTAATGAATAACGTCATTGAGGCAACAATAATAAAGAGAAAATACAAAGGAAAGGATGTCTTAATCCCGCGTATACCGATGATTCCAACATATTTACCATTCGATTTTAAACGTCTACAGTTTCCCGCACGTCTAGCTTTTGCGATGACCATGAATAAATCGCAAGGCCAGTCGTTGGAAGTTTGCTGAATCAACTTGGAGTTTCCCTGTTTCGCACATGGATCACACGCGACGTATCAACGCGTCGCGTGTTCGCGCGTCGTAAAACCGTCATCTTTGTTTATTTACGCGCCACAAAATAAAACAAAAAATATTGTTTATCAGAAAGCTTTACATTGATTAACAGACTATCATAACTGTAGGTTAATACCAAATTAAAATCTTATAAATAGCCATTATTTTAGGAAAACTTTGTTTTGAAAGTATCTAATAGTGTTGAGTGCCTATTTTTAAGCAACATCAATTATACATTATTTTTAAACGTTTCTTTCTTACGTTCAACTAATTATTTTTGTTTGTTTTAAGTTTTCCTTTTAAGAATAACTTTTGTTTATTTAAAATTTATTTTATACAAAGTATAGCTTTTTATTTATCACTTCAGACAATACGAAGTTTGCCGGGTCAGCTAGTATAACATATAATTTTTATACGATAAATACATGTACGGATTCATCAAGAAACTTCTTTGAACATAGGGCTTTTTTCGCGTTTTAGCGATGTAATGCCCTTAACAAATAATCGCCATAAAAGCAGCTAGATCACGTCACTCGTTGTTTTATTCAAGCGGCATTATTAAAAAGGGGGAATCGTAGAAAATCACACGTTGATACGTTGTTGTTTTGCGTTATCAAACACCGCATTCCTGCATATCTTTTAAAAAATTGAACGGTCGAAAGAAGAAAGAGGTCTTAGTAAGAGGTATTACCAAGCTGCATTGCAGCCGAATTTCCTCACGACCGGTGAGGTACCTCTAAGTTAGAGTAGCGTGGAATAGGACGACCAGCGTGACGTGCTCCGTTGAAGCATTGGGACCAGGGGTCAGTATGGGAACCTGACCCCATTACACTGTTCCAACTATGTTGTAGGGACTGTTCAAAAACAGCCCGACAGTCACCAAGGAGGAGAAGTCTGGCCTTTTCATAGAGGCCAGCCTGGCGCTGGAGGGATCTTCATTCTATTTAACGTACCTATATAGAGAGTACATTATCACGAAAACTCTAGAAAATTGGTATAGTGGCGTCACTATAGGTGGCACAGTATTACGAATCTTCGGCACGCAGACGATACAACACACGTGGCTGCAAGCGAGTCCGGTATGGAAGATCTCTTAGATATCTATATATGAGATCTTCAATAGAAAGAATCAAAATAAACCACTCCAAAACTAAACTGATGAAAGTAGACCGTGCCAACTCTCTTCAATTAACAGGCGCTTTGCCACTCGAAAAGGAAGACAACTATATATATCTAGGTTCCAATATCAGCAACAATGGTTCCTGCGAAAGATAGGTAAGAAGGTGCATTGGTATGGCCATGAGTGCGATGTCTCAGTTGCAGTGAATTTGGAAGAACCGCAACATTTCTAGTAAGACTAAGATAAAACTTGTTAACTCTTTAGCATTCTCCATATTCAGTACACATTGTACAGTTAACGAGACCTAGGTGAGAATTAAACTGGCGACATTTTTAATAGTAAAAAATAACAAAAAAGATCTAAAGATGTAGAAGTATTTAGGCTGAAAAGAAATTAAATACAATATGTATGTATCGTTGGTTACCAATGCCATGAAACAATTGCATTGCAGAGACAAATGCTCACTACCTACTCTTCAATAGTAAAAATTTAAATGACTTTAGCGTAATATAATTTATTATTATTTGCTTTTGTTATAGCAACATCATCAACAACCACTCATCGAGTGCCCAGACCGGGCATCTCCAGTGGTAAAATAGTAAGTAGTTTTGGAGAACAATCTACGAGCGTTGCCTCACCATGCGTCCCGGTTAGTTTCCGCGTGTGTAATCTGTATTAAAATTATAAAGATAAGGTTTTAAAGATAGGGGTTTCTTTAGTTGAATGTGCTAATCTCAGGTCTAGTTTAGAATGTTCCATCACCATAAGATTGATCATTTATCGAGGAAGGCTATTTTATAACGCTATGACCGCTATGTACGCTGATAAAAACACGGGGCCTTGCTTACAGAATATTAAATTGATATTTTAATGCTTTTATTAAAATGAAATATCGATTCAATTCCTTTCGTCTCACTGTTTCAGTTTATAACAATGAGTGTACACGTGGGTGTAACTAAAGGTCCAAATTATCTATCCACCTACTTCTTTGATATTTTTAAACCCTATTACTATCTGTCGACTATTTTTGGTATTCGCAAATATAATTTTAAAGACAACAATATTTATCCATGTAACAAGTATAATGCAATATATGCGGTTTTCATGTGTGCTCTACAATATGTGCAATGTTGTTTTATTCTTCAAGACATCATGTCGTCTTATTTAGCAAAAAATATTAATCAATTTATATTTGTTTATTTTGTTTGTGCTCTCAAGCTCACCATAAATGCTTTATTTAGTTTATACTACAGCAAGGAACATGTAAAATTGTTAACGATACTACACGATCTGGATTTTAAATTAAGTAACAAAAAAGAAACAGCTTTAATAAAAGGTTTCTTTGACAAATCAGTATCAATGATTATATTGTTTCACATAGTTATAATGATATTGTGGCAAATAGTTGAAGCAAGAGGGGCACTTAATGCAGGTATTTTCGTTCTCTTAACGACGACCGTAAATTGTCTAGAAATCAATTATATCGTACTTATATTACTCTTTATGGAAAAAAAATTGAAGACATTTAATAACAAGTATTTAAGAAAATATATGAAGGAAGAACAGGAACAAGAACAAAATTCTGATGAAAATTCTGATGAAGCTTCTGACGACGATATCTTCTTATCTTTCAAAGCCTTAATTGATTGTACAAAGACAATCATGAATATCTCGCAAATTTGGGTAAGATCTTTTTATACTATAAATACTAAAATAATAGGATTTTTGGTTTTAACTACTAAATAAAATTCGAAAACGTCCTGCTATACGAGGGTCAAACTAAAAGTTCTTAGAAAATCAAAAACTGAGCAAACTAGCAAGTTATTACTTTAATTATATCTTTTCAAATTTTTTAATTTCAATGGACACTCCATTTACATCAATACATCGCTGCATTCGATAGAACCACTGAGAAAAGCACTTTGCCCACTCGTCTTTAGAGGTCTCTTCGACGGCCTTCTGAAACGCAGTCACTGCTTCCTCGGCGTCTGTAAAACGTATTCCTTTAAGTTTTTCCTTAATTTTCGGGAATAAATAAAAACCGAAAGGTGCGAGGTCGGGGCTATACGGCGAGTGACCCAGTAATTCCACGTCTGATGTAGCCAAATAGTCGATAGTTTATCTTGCGGTGTGCGACGAGGCGTTGTCGTGATGAAGGATGATCCTACTGCGAGGTCGTTTCTCCCGAACTTTTTCCAAGACAAGTGGCAAACAATTGTTAGTGTCTGCAGTAACTGTTTTTTGATCCTCTAAAACAATTGTTGCGTAATGACGTTTCCGAAGAACGAGGCCACCATCTTTTTTCCCACGCTTCGACCTCTCTTCGCTTTAGTTGGCAACTCTTCGGAAGGAAACACCCACTGAGCAGACTGACTGTTGGTTTCCGGATCATAACAGTAAATTCAACTTTCGTGACCTATAAGTACGTCGAATACAGCGTTTGAGCCACCTCCGTCAAACCTTTGAACCATTTCACGGCACCAATCAACACAGCGGAGTTTTAGGGCTTCGGTCAAATTATGAGGTATCCACCGGGCACAAATCTTCCTGACAGCTAAATATTCATGGAGGATTTTGTGGACTTAACTCATACCGATCCCTAAGCTTGTCCGAATCTGCTGATAGGTCACTATTTTATCAGTCTCTATCATACGCCGCACAACACTTATGTCATCTTCAGTCGTCACCGTAGAAGGCCATCCTACACGCAGATCATCGGTGAGATTAGTGCGACTACGTTTAAACTCATTAAACCAGTTGTAAACAGTGGCACGAGATGGGGCTTCATCGTGAAAGGCCAATCGAAGTCTCTCATAACTTTCTTGTTGATTTAAATGACATCGAAAGTCATACAAAATCATTGCACGAAAACTTTCTCGCGTTAAATTCATGCTGACGTAACACAGCCAATTTTCAATTTGCCGCCAAAACGTAAAACAAATGACAAAAGAATAAAATCCATATTCAATAATATGACAAAGAGTTTCATTTCCAAATTCGAACTTACTTTTTTACTATATTGTTTGCAAGTGGCCAGTTCTAAAAACTTTTGGAGTGACCCTCGTACAATGCAGTTGTTAAGTCCGTATGGACTTGTACCACCCAGTTAAGGGGAATTGTCAATAAGGCCAATATAATGTGAATATTAAGAGCGCGAAACGCTATTTTGCAGGCCATTGTAAACGCATAAAGTTTCCTCGCAGAAATGAAACACCTTAATATTTACTTACTCATCATAGAAAGGGTAATAAAGGAGCACACAAAGCGCTACGCTGCACGTCTAGCCGCTCACCCAAATCCCATGACAATTAACTTGCTTGATTTCTCTCAAGCAATGGAAATCTCATCTCTTAAATAAAACTCATCTTTTAATTATAAGGGACAGGAGCCCAAAAATATAAGATTCATTTAATAGAACTGATTGTAGTCCTAGTAAAAAAACTATAAAATTAAGAAGGGAATGTCACCTAAATGATCTTTAGTTAACCAGAAACTTAAGAAGCTTTAAAAGCAAAGACTACCTACGCTGGGTGCTTGTTTGGTCCACTTGTACCTCGATAAAATGCCCTGTAATATTGACGTAGCGTCGTTTCTAACATTGCATATAATGTTATTAATAATTATAAATAATAAATATAACCTTGTTTCAGATAATATCTCACCTCATAGTTCAATTTGTGATGGTACTATCATTTGTACAGCTTATAATTCTTTTCCATAAGGTCAATAAGGTAAGGGGCATAGTACGAAATTGTTGATTTGTAGTGAAAAATTTTAATTATTTTTTTTGTTTTTTTAGACAAAATATTCTTCTTTACTATTTATACATTGTTGCCATCTAATAGTGAGATCATTTATACCTTTGCGATAGAACTCTGGTAATTTAGCTTCGACAAACTGTGTGAAAGAAAGCATTTCGTACTGCCTCCTGAGAAGAAAACTTTTTATCACGTATAAAATTGTAAAATCATCAAAAAATGATAGTCCATTGGAGCAAAGTCTGGTGGTGACGAATGGATTCTAAATGCAGTTTCTATAGAGTTAAAACTGTTTCTCGTGCTGTATGAAGTCTCGCGTTATTATGGAGTAATGCTGAGATCAAGAAACAGTTACCATTACCTTTTCATTAGTAATCTACGCTTTACTTTTTTTACAGTGTCCTGTTGCGGCGTTTGACCCGGGGTCAGGCATGGCACTTTTCGCTTACTTTTGTTAAATATACTTTTCAATACATGTCACAAATCAAACCAAAATTTATTTATTCTTGTATTGATTCATCAAATTAATACACAAATCATTATGCAGCCATATTTCTTATTAATGATTTGAAGCAAATTAGTCAATATTGTTTGGTATCCTCTGAAAAAAGTTTTATTCAAAAATCTCAAATCATGAAGATTATAATATATCAATTCGAAGCACCCGTTACAATATTATGATAATTTCATATCTTTACCCCTTATTATAAGGAGCTTCTTACTTGATACAAAAGCTAAAATATGCCAAACGTAGTTACAAGTACATTTACAGGTCAGACTCGGGATGTCTTCTTGAGTATTAGTTAATACAAGTTCAACAAGGCCGCGCACGATGCGCCTCTGGTATTCTCATGATCGTTATGTGGTCATTCGTTAGTAGTCTTTTAACCATTTTCAACCTCACTAGACCCTGGGTATCTAGATATATAAAGTGATGTTAATTGAAATTGCGTAGTTCTAAAGTGAAAAAGGTGGGAAAGAGACGTAAGCGACGCAAGTGGTTAAAACGGAGCGTAAGCTTTGGCAGTTTAGGTAGACAGTGCTCGATCAGTGTTACAGTGTTGCCCTTAAAACGTATCTTTAAGAGTAAACTCCAATAAATATTATTATAATGGTCCGATTGAATGCCTCTAGGTACATTCTTTGTGAAAAGCGGGGAGAAGCGACGCTTGCGTCTTTGAAAACATGGGCTCATGGGCACACATTACAACAGTAAAATAAAGACATGAAGATCATTATCAATTAATGAATTTAGCTATTTTAAGTATTAAAAAAGTTGATGATATAACTAATCGATTGCAAATAGTAGCTGATGCTTTAGAAATAACTTGAATATAACCTGTAGATTAATAAATAAGATTTATGAATAATTAACTGTCCAGGTGACATTACCAAGTACTATTACCATCAGTATATGGTTCTTGTGGACGTTCAAGGATGTCATTGTACAATTTATATTGAGTACCGCGTGTAATCGTCTGTATACGAGAATAAATAAAATTAGAATAGCTGCTCTGTTTCTAATGAGGAACAATACTTCGGGTAAGTACTTTATTCAATAAAAGAGAATTAGTATATATTTAAAATAAATTAAAATAAAAGTATGAAGGATATGAGAAGCAGACTTATTTTTAAGAAGCAAATAGATGGATGTCTAGCAGTAGACCAGCTCCGTGTGCACGCGACCGTTTATCGAAACTTCAAGACCAAACGTTTTTGTCACATCACGTTATTTGGGACTGTAGTCTTAGGCAAAGCGAGCGAACCATAATATTAGACAATATTCAAAGTTTTAACGGAGTAACATACTACGGCGATCTCGTGGACAGCGTGGGGAACTGCCGCGTCATTAATATTTTGTCATGGCTGTTAGACCTCTGGTGTTACTGATGTCTGTGGGCTATGGTGATCACTTTATATCAGTTTGCCTCCTATGCTATAAAAAAAAACTATTACTGGAAAACACAACTTTCAACTCAATCGTAACATCAGAGAAAAAAAAATATTAATTGTTCAGTGGTTTCCATTATAATTTAATATCTCCGTGGTAAATACCTAGCAGTTGGGCTTCACCTGGCTGCCCTCTCTTTTTTTGACTTGTATAAGTAATTGCAATCTTGTACTGTCTCCCGCTTTGACTTGGAGGGAAATCGGAAATCGGAATTTCTTCCTACTCCGCATATTTTCTTCTGATTAAATTCTTGGGGTCCCAAGATAGTTTTAGCTTCTCCCTCGGGTTCCCTGAGACATTTCAAAGGATCGTTGTGGTTGCCGCTGTTGATCCTGGCGACACAGGAGTAGCAGAGGTAAAAATAAGTGGTGGACCAAGCCCGTTTCTTGGTCACGGTTCACCGATAACATAACGTGTTCGCCTCGCCTCAGCACAGGCTCCGAACCGCGATCAATGCACTAACGGCTCACTAATCACTATCCACGACGTTGCCTAGCCGTAGCCGGGTTGACGTACAGGTCATACATATTCGAAAATTAAGATGGTAACAGCATGGTCTCGTTTTTAAATGAATATAGGAAAAAGAAATAAAAACGTAAAATATCACAAAACATAATATAAACACACAAACATAAAATACCACAAAAAAGAATTTTATTGATTTTGGTGTTTCAATTAGGATAAAAATAATAGCACAAAGGCAATTGGATCCAAAAATTCATATTCTATTTTTTCAGGTCCCAAGCTGCACTTAGGCAAAAATCTTCTTCGGATTATAAATACGCGTTTTAGAAAGTTAAACGTGTATGGGTTTTTTGATATAGACGCGAATCTTGTTTTGCTTCTCCTTAGTGTCACTGTGGACTACGTGGTCGTCCTTCTGCAGTTTGCTTATCTTTGAAATTGTTTGGATTTCTCCTTAGTTTGATTTATTGAAGTGAAACATTTTTACTATACTCCATTCGCTATTAAATGAGTGACACTTTGTAATTAACAATTGAAGTAATGACACTGAGATTTAATTGCTTGATTTTGAAATATAGTATTAGTTTGTTATTTAATTTTTTTTATTATGCCAATCGTACTAATACTAAAACAAAAAACTTTTATAACGCTTTTTTATTACATAATTTTAAAACAAAGTTTGTTTAACATATATTATAATATTAAAAAATTACTTTGCCATTTTCGAGTAGATATTTTTTTATGTTATTTTTGGTCTTGCTTGTTATGTTTTGTAACTATTTTTATTTAGAAACAGTTTTCAAGGAATTGGCATGAGATCTATCACAGATTTATATTATTTATTGTACATCTATTGTATTTTGTTTTTTTGTGAAAAAATGAGTAGTAACTAGTAGTACAGTAGCCGCTATCGGTTTTTTAAGTTTGATGATATTATGTTGTGTGTCACTATTCTCTGTTCTTATTCATAGTAATAATTATTTAATTCATAGTAATATTATGAGAATATTGTTTTGTACTGGATGGATACAACAATAAATTGGACATCGTATATCTAATGACGTTTCTAAACCACACACAAAATCTTTATCAAATATTTTCAGTAGTGCAGTCAATCTGTAATAAAAAAAAGAAATGGGGAACAAATTACACAAGCAAATTTGACTTGATATATCGTTAGAGGGGCATGTAAATAACAGAATGGGAGATTGGCGAAGTCTCATCTGCTGCTGATTTTGAGAAAATCCAAAAAAAAATTTTGAATTGCGTTTTTCTTCGATTTTAGGGAATCTATGGATATCAATGGATTTTAGGGAAAATTTTATTTCAAAAAAAATGTAGAGGACATTGTGAACTACATTTTATGTCATTGAAGTGACTTCGTAAGACTTGAAATACAAAAAGTAGGTGGCGCTGATGCGTCTAAAAATTTTTCCTAAAGAACGTGCGGGGTCATTTATTTACGAACATTTCACATCCTCCTAACTTTGCAAAATGTGAAAATTTATTCATTTATTCATTAAATTATTCAACTATTCGTTACAATAACATCAATATCAAAACAGTTAATTCACAGTATTGATCTAACGCTATCATTTCTATGTCAGCAAGCTATTGCTTAAAAACAGTAAGTTGTAGAATTTTTTTTTTAAACAAAATTTGTTGCAAATTTGAAGAGGAACAACTTTCTCATTTACAATTTTTAAATAAAAAAACATTTTCTTAGCGAAAATGATGAAAAACCAATTTTTAGACGCATCAGCGTCACCTACTTTTTGTATTTCAAGTCTTACGAAGTAACTTCAATGACATAAAATGTAATTCACAATGTCCTCTACATTTTTTTTCAAATAAACTTTTCCCTAAAATCCATAGATTCGAAGAAAAACGAAATTCAAATTTTTTTTTTTGGATTTTCTCAAAATCAGCAACAGATGAGACTTCGCCAATCTACCATTCTGCTATTTACATGCCCCTCTAACGATATATCAAGTCAAATTTGCTCGTGTAATTTGTTCCTGATTTAATTACAGATTGACTGTACTATTATTTAAAAAACATAATTAACGTTTTTAAAATCTCTTAAATTCGTAGTCCCTACAGAATAAAGATCTTTTCCAGAGGTTTACGACACCTCAATGTTCACTATGATCAAGACGTAGGTCTAAACAGTGAATCAACTAACTGGTCATTGTTGTGACAATTGACAATAGGGATCCTGCAAGAAACATAGTGGCAGCACTTTATCCGAATGTGGCGTGTGCTAATGCTAATTTTAGGCATAAATCCCCTTATTCATAAACGGTATTAAATTTTTAAGTATTTACGCTATTTAGTGAAATAAGTAGAGTTAAATACATTACTTAAATAGTTGTCAATTTAAATGACCTCACACCTATGTTTAAAATCTTAAGTAACAAAATAGCGCAGGCAATGTGCTCATGCTGATATTGACAGTTTGTGACGGATGCGCGCGTCGGGCACGCGGATATTAAAAGTAGGGAGGGTAGAGGTAAGGAGAATTATCTCATGGTAGAAAATAGGAAAAAGTGGTTAGCCGTAAGGTTATGTATTATTTAGGATATTGTTTAACTTGTTTTTATGAATAAGACGGTAAATTCTTACAAAGAATGACAATTTCATACGGACTATATGTTGACTATATGTTTACTAATAAACTTCAAACGCCAATGTGCAAGTCAAAAATTTATATTTCTGCCACCAGTTACCATGTCAGTCTAGAAACTCGTTCCCGTTTTGTACAAATGATGATGATTGTGGCATAATTAGTTTGCTATTAATACTTTTAAACTTTCGCGTTGCATAATTATTTAATTTATGCATACGGGGATTAACGCGAAACATACCGTTATTTCTCCTGACGTTTCGACCGGGTTGCACCGACCGTGGTCACAGGATGACTGAAACAGCGGTGTTAGGGCTCCGTCGACGCGGTAGAATCTTCATCTACCGGCATTGGCAACATATTAATTTTTCTCCATGTACCGTCACACACAACACTGACACTGTCACTTAATTTTCGATTTTTAACCGACTGATCACAGGGAGGTTTTGTTTTTGCAACCACTGGATTCCACGCCGGTGATAATTTTAGGCCGTCCTCCCGATTGAAATTATTTGGGTGCTTTCTAACTTCAATCGCCTCGCGTACCATTCTTGAGTGATAATGGCGATCCGCGGAAAGGACTTGTGTGTGATAAAATTCTATCCAGTGGTTGGCGCCTTCCTCCAAAAGATGTTGTGCGATGGCTGATTTGGTGCGCTGTCGGTTCTTCGCAGCTGCAAGATGCTCCTTGACCCGTTCAGCTATAGACCGCTTTGTTTGGCCTATGTATGAGCTACCGCAGCTGCAGTCGATTTTGTACACGCCAGGCGTTTGGAGTGGCAAAACATCCTTCGGGGTGCCCACCATATTGCATACTTTCCTTCCTGATGTGTATATGGTAGGGATGGAGTACGTTTTTAATACATCACCAATCTTGTCGGTAACTTCTCTTAAATATGGTAGGTAGGCCGGCTGTCTACTTATCCCCGGATACTTGCATCTCCTTTTCGGTTGTCTTCGGTCTCTCGTCACTTGATATCCGTTATGTTTAAGTACCTCCTGCACATGTTTTAACTCACCCTCAATATGTTCAGGGTCACACAGGTCATAAGCTCTGTTTTTTAGAGACGTTATAACGGATTGTAAATGACGTGGGTGGTGGTGAGTCGTAGCGTGTAGGTATCTGTCGGTGTGTGTGGGTTTCCGGTACATACAGTGAGACAAGGATCCATCGGCTCTTTTTATAATCTTTACATCCAGGAAGAACAACGATCGGTCCGTTTCCATCTCGCAGGTGAATTTAGTCCTTGGATGGATGGAATTCAGATGATGTAGTGTTCTGAACCACATGTGATGCCATCTAGTATCAATTAGTGTATTTAATATTGTAATTCCGTTGTTGGCCGCGCGAGGTCGCTGTTACCGGGCGCGCTCAACGCGTCGATGTTTCGAGTAGCTTCGCGGGCGCGTGAGTTTGAGAAAAGACGCCATATTGTTACGCTCTCGCCTTTGAATTACGCCTATATGATTTCGATGAGTTCGGGCGCGTACATAATTGAGATTTGAGTTGTGATCACTAGTATAATTTACGTGTTGGTTCCCCCTTTGACATTATCGGGAGTGTAAATTAATTGAAAACTAAATTAACTTTGATTGATTGTGTTATGTATAATTGAATACAAAAGACTATTGAAAACCATTGTTGAGAGGCTTGCCTAAGAAGATTCATACTTCGGGCGGATTGCTGCTTCACGGTAAGCTAAGTATATCACACACGCGCTTGAAATTTATGGCCATAGGTTTTATAGTTTAATGTGATATATCTTAAGCCGAACCATACAGCACAACAAGACATACCAGGTAATTGCTCTGCGTAATCGCAGACGAAGTTCATTCTGGCTTGTGCCCTGAGTACCTATACCACCTTCCACTGCGCAATAAACCCAGGGGCAGAATTGAACATGTAGATATAGATCTACCTCTCTATGGCCACCTTTGATAATGCAGAAGACATCATCTACGTATCTTTTCCAAAGCCTGATAGTTTTAGATCCCAGCGTTAAAGCTTGTTTTTCAAAATGTTCCATCCAGATATTAGCAAGGGG
>LUGF01041539.1:57476-78665 GCA_001625245.1 Calycopis cecrops
TTTATTTAGCGATTTATGGATTCGGTGTTCCAAGGTTTAGATTTTGTTTTTAATTACATAGATGACGCAGTTATCGCATCCGAACGATCCGCAAACGAAATTCAGCACCACGAACATTTAAATATAATTTTTTCAAAGATTAGATAGTCACAGTATAACCATTAATTTATCTAAATGCGTGTTCGGACAGCCTTCTTTAGAATATTTAGGTTACCATGTATCCACCGGGGGCATCCGACCTTCTGAGGAAAAAATGAAAGCCATTAGTGAATATCAAAAGCCGGAGACAGTTGAAGAGCTACGTCGTTTTACAGGTATGGTTAATTTCTATTGCGCTCATTTGCCCAACGCAGCGTCGTCTCAGTCACTATTTAATAAGTATCTTGGCAGCGCAAAGAAGAGAGATAAGAGCAAAATTCCATGGTCCGAGGAAGAGAACGCGGCCTTCGAACAATGTAAGGCGGGCCTTAAAAAGGCCGCTACATTGTCACACCCGCGGACTGATACGACCCTGTCGTTGATGTGTGACGCTTCGGATAAGTGCATAGGCGCGGTTTTACAGCAGGAGATTAATGGAATTTGGGAACCTATAGGATATTTTTCCAGAAAGTTGACCAGAGCTCAACAAAAATACTCGACGTACGATCGTGAATTATTGGCACACTTTCGTAAACTATTTGAAGGCCGCCAAATTACCGTGTACACGGATCATAAACCGCTTATGTTCGCGTTTAGTAAATTAGGTAAGGACTCCGATGAAACGCCTCGCAGAATACGACAGTTACTATATAGAAGCAAATTCACTACAGACATTCGCCACGTCAGCGGATACGATAACATCGTAGCGGATAGCTTATCGCGGATAGAAACGATATATTGTTGCCCAACAACCCTGGATTATGACAAAATCGCATCATTACAAGAATCCGACAATTACGTTCAACAGGTACTTAAGAGGACCGACAAAAACTCGAATATAAGTTTTAAAAAATTTAAGCTTCCCACATCCGACAAACAGATTTATTGTGACATATCAACAGACATTGTAAGACCTTACATACCATTAGAATTTAGGCGAAATGCGTTCGAAAGTATCCATAACATAAGCCTCCCGGGTGTACGTACTACGCGAAAATTAGTAGCTAAAAAATTCTTTTGGCCAAAAATGAATATAGACGTTAAGGAGTGGGCACAAACATGCTTGAATTGTCAAAGGTCAAAGGTCAATCGGCATACTATTTCGAGTCTAGGCTTTCCCGACGCCGGTGGGTTCGAACATATCCATATAGATTTAGTCGTTCCAATATCTCAAGATGGCTATAGATACTGTCTAACGATTATAGATCGGTACACGCGCTTGATGGAGGCTTTTACCTTACAGCAGATGGACTCCGAATCGGTTGCTAGAATTGTATACACGCAATGGATCTGTCGCTATGGGTGCCCGGTAAAGCTCACAAGCGACCTCGCGCGAAGCGATGCGATTTGAAAGCTCGCTGTTCCAACAGCTTATGAGATTATTAGGTATTACTAAAATACGAACAACTGCATATCACCCACAGGCAAACGCAACAGTCGAACGTTTCCATAGATCTCTTAAAGCTGCTCTTATGGCACGATTAAATGGCAAGTCTTGGGTCGACGAGCTGCCGACAGTGTTATTAGGTCTACGCTCTGCCTATCGAAGTGATAACGGCATTTCGGCCGCCGAATTAACATTCGGTCGTTCGTTGCGGTTGTCGGGCGATTTCTACGATACCACCCAGGAGAGTCTGTCTGAACCGCATAGTCTCATAGAGCAATATTCGATCTGTAAAGCCGGTTTCCGAGCCCCATGGCAGTTCCCGTACATGTTTCATACATCCAGACCTATCCAAGGTTCCGTACGTTTTTGTTAGAGATGATACTGTGCGTAAACCTTTAAAGCCTCCTTACGATGGTCCATACCAGGTTTTAGAAAGGGGATCAAAGGTTTATGTCGTCCAGTTTCCAGGTTGGAAAGTTAGTGTGTCTATCGATAGGTTAAAACCTGCTTACATATTTAACGAGAGTACAGAGAGTCCAAGTAAAGTAGTAGTTACCAATAAGAAAACGATAATCGATCCCGCATGTAACTTTAAGCCCACGTGTGAACCCGATTCTATAAATAGAATGCCCACACATATCTATATGTCACGCGTACTGGCCACGTGATAAAACCACCTGTTCACGTGCCGTAAACATACTTCAACATCAGCATTATGCGAGATCGAGAGCATCTATCGAGGCAAAATTGAGCACAGATCAAAGTACAGTGCTGAATAAGAGAACTCACACAAACGTTATGATCTTGTTTTGTATAATTAACTATTCACACGTAGACATATAATTTTGTATATAATATTAAGATATTTGTAAATAAAGTCACTTCTATTTTGGGACTACGACTATCACTTCCCTCAGGTGCTAGTATTCCCTCACTGTGGCGAAGACACCGCCGCCATAATATCTGCAAGAGCCCGGGCAGATGCAGTGAACAACCTTCCAAACCCCCATATCCTTCCACCTGTCCGTCTGCTACCCGTAGGTCTCACGGTACAGACATCCTGACATTTATTATATATATGTATATATTCATTCTATAGGTAGGACTCGAGTTTAGGGCTCTAGGGTTGGTAGGGCAGTATCAACTAGGTGTTAGGCGACAGCTCTCCCATAGAATAAATAAGTAAAGTCCCTTCTGGACTTTACACCACCAGTAAGGTTTTTATAAAATGTTCTGTACCAGTATAAGCTATTCTAATGCTAAGCGATACAATCTCTTTAGTATATTTCAAATAATAGCAATTAAAATGAAGAGCAACATCGTCTCGCATAGCACTGTGACAATATCTTATTGATGTTTCGCTTACGTATTTGTTAGATTGATTACTTAAGTATGAACTATGTAACATTAGTTTAGTCTTAAATGATATTTGTTAATTTTTAATTCTATCGTCATATGGAACACACGTGTATCGAGTATTTTAAGTACTGTAGCCACCTGCTAAAAAACTATTTAAAATGGGTAAATCATACACTAAAGAAGAAGAAATAATAATTGCCCAAAACGGTGCTAACTCCAAACCAAAGTTCTTTGGAACAGAAAGTCGAATTTTATGGAACCGTAATAGGGACCCTGGTGGTGATTTCATTAATTATAGCAGCTTGCCTAATTTGCAAAAGATGTCAAAGAGGAACTAAGCGGTGGATACGTAAGGAACTCTCTTCAGCGGTGTCGATGACCTCGGTTGACAAAACTGCTCAACAACCCGCTACCATCAACTACGGCTAAAATTACGTCTATGCACGTGTTCACCTAAAAGTTAAGTTTATTAATCTGTGCTAAAAGTTTATGTACGCATATAATGCACACTTTAACTCTATAATATAGTGTTGTAATACAGTGTAACTAAGTGTATAATAGTTATTAATAGTGATGATGTTGTGTGATTTATAGTGTATGCAGAGTTCACACCAGTAGCATTCGCAGTAGTCACGTTGTTCGTATCGAATAGCACCGCCAGGTGCAATCCAACACGTAATTATATCCGTGCGTGATAAGAGAACGGTTACTGTTGTATTTCTCATAACAGACTTTGCTAAAGGATGTATAATGTGATAATGATGTTTCATTATTTTTTTTATTTTTTAAAAAAAGGGGGGGAATATTATAGGAGCATGAATATTGCTGACATCATGCACACTTGAGTAACACACACTAATGTAAGTTTCATGTATTTATTAATGAATGCAAGCGCATAGCAGTCAGTCGGTCGCGCAACCTGTAAACTGTACACGTCTCGAAATATTATATGATACCAGTATATCGCGAAGTTTCTGTTATAAGAATTAAGTACCTAAAGTACCATATTTTTAGTGCTTAGTGTTTACTGCTTAGTGCTTACAACCTTAGACCTGTAATGAGGACAAATGAACCTTAATTTTAACATATCTAATGCATTTTTATATTTTTCATGTTAGTGTGCCGTTTTTGCTGCACATCGATGTAGCGAGTAGCGCGCCTCACTGACATCGGCTGCATATCGATGGCGAGCGATACACCTGTGCTGAGCGCCTTTGCTGTGCGCTTGTGTTATGAGCCTGTGCCGCGCGTGTGATGCGCGTGTGCTTAACGCCTGCTTTACTCTCTACGCGTACTGCGCCTCGGCAGCGGCGCGTAACATCGTTGATACAGAGGTTACCACTATAGCTCGTATCGTTGATGATACATTTTTTGTAAGATCATTCATGTAACTATTTATGAGTCGTACATATCTATCGGATTTTACAGCCTCGTGGGGTAATGGTGTGTTCAACCATAGACGTGAGGTCCGTGAGGTTCGAATCCCTGGTCGGCCAAAAATTGTTATTGGGATTTTTCCATTTCTGATACGGAGTTTTGACATTTCTGGAGTCAGGAAGTTGGCGGTGTTGCGCCGCCCTTCCTCGGAGAGCTCATTAAGCCATCGGCGTCGCTTCAGCGCCTGATTAGAACTTCGGTAGTGTTGGACTGCCGTCCCATCTAAAAATGAGAATAAGGGAATAAGGAGGGCACTTGTATTAGCGCTTGTGCACTATAATATGTTTAGGCAGATGGCACGTCTATATAAAGTGCCGCCGTAGCCGAAATCGGCTAGGACGACCTTATTGATCGGAAAATCGCACAACACCACACACATTTGGATGAAATGTACCAAAAGAAGGTAAAGTTCATGTATCAAAATTTAATACTAGCACTTTGAAATGTTACAGACAACGACTAGCTGGTATCGCTGATCAACTGACATGACGAGTAGTCGCTGAGTGTTGCCGAGACGTCTGCGCGTTTTGCGCTTCTGCTACACATCTACTCCGCGCGTCGGCAGCGTGCCTGCTGCGGTGCATACGTGCCAGATACGTCTAAGAGGACAAGGTCGTTGGTAAAGGTTGCTACAATCTCTGATGTTGCTAATGCGATATTGTATTGAGATTTTGGTAAGAAGATTTCTATATTATCCTTCAACCATTAATAAGACTGTGTCAAAGAGCGCGATATCTGTTTTATAGAAAATATTAAAATTGAGATCGTTATTGTTACCGATGACCATAATTTGTCAAATATTGTTGAAAAATTTTAAGTAGACTTGATTAACTATCGTTTACACTTTGTGTAAAATTTGGAAGCTACAGAAGACACATATTTTTTAGTCTGTTTACGTGAGATAATTTTACGAGATAAAGTAATAAATCCCAATAACAATTTTAGAGATGTTTTCGCTTCCCAAATAGCCTGCCTATGTTCCAGGTTATGATATCCGATGAGTACAGGTCTGGTTTTGGCTACTGAGTTGATACCAAGACGGTGGCAAACTTGAAAGTGGTTCCTTTGTACATCAGCCAATTTCATTTGGTCGGAAAATATGTTATAGACCACATCAGGAAGATTTTCATTAGGCTTTTCAGGTATTCCATGAAACAAAAGGACTTTTTTTCGCATTATTGTTTCATGCTTATCCAGCCCAAGAGAAAGGGAAGCCATATCTGCCTTGATCTTGGTGAAGATTTGCCATATCAGTGTTTTGAACTCGGAAAAGTCCTGGGACAGCGTCGCAACATCGGGGTGGATAGAAGAGCCTCCTGCTAGCTTTTTTAATCTCTCTTCATACTCCTTCATTCGTGTCTCAAATAGATTACCCAAGTTATCCAGATTATTTGTATCCATTTTTTAAATTGAGTTGTCTTGTAATAGTGGGAAAAAAGATAGGAAACTTATAAGTGAAAATGAGCACAGGTCAGTTCCACAGTGATTTAGCACATTATTTTCAAATTTACTTGAAATAAACTATTAAATTAACTAAAAATATGGAGCACAATAAAATTTGCTGTTGATTGTAAGACTACCCGCGCAAAAAAAAGAATATATATTTTTTGCTGTTATAAAATGTACATACATTTGGCTAAAAAAATGTTTTGCGATACCCATTTTGACTGTGCACAGCGCCTTAATATAGATAAATAACGTTTTGGTGAAGTATTTTTAAATCTAATTTTATTAGTTAATTACAAAAAAAACCTTCCTCATATCTAAATACGTCTATATTTTTACCATGTATCGACGGTGAACCTTGGCGCGCAAAAATGAGTGCCTTGCGCACCCACACAAACTAATAATATGACATGTCATGAAGCCTCGCATTAGCGATATTTCTGTTTCTTTATTGTAGGTATCGAAAACGAGACAAACAAGATGATCACGTAGAATGAGGGCAAATATTATAAGCTGTACATTAAACACAAATTATATTACATTTTGATTATTTAATATCCTTAATACAGTGTTTTGAATGGATAATAAGTCATATTTAATTATTTTTTTTCATTTTATTTACTTGTTTATCAATTGTTAATGCTATTTTTTTCATTCGGTCAGCTAAACTCTTAATACCACGACTTTGACGGTTGCCCCCCAAGCTAGCGGCGTCCGTTTCCTCAATACTCACTACGGATGCGTGGACATCGTCATCACCTGAAACAAATGCGGATTTTAAATGACATTATAATAGCAGGGTTTTTTTATTGTATAGGGAGGCCAACGAGCAGTCATAGCCATTTTAATGACTACCGACGCCCATAGACATCCGCATAAACGCTATACAGATGCGCTACACTCCTTTCTCATCCCTCCTCCTTGGGCCACCGACTAATTACACACCGCACGAAACGCGACAGCACAGCTGTCACTTTACGCTTACGGGTGATGTACTTCGAGCGTATACCTATTCACATCATTCCACCAATGGGCGGTATACGCCACAGTAGAAATGTATTTCCCCGCGAGAAAAAAGAATATATTATGTCGTAATGACCTAATACTTTGTAATACTTATTGCTGGCACGGAACCAAAAAAAATACTATATTTTCCATTTATTTAAAATATCTACCTGGTTCAGCCGCGGCGAAGGCGAAGGCGATGGCGAGACCCAAAATGAAAATCTGTAACAACATTAACACAACAGATAGAAGAACTAGTAGTTAAAAATGAATATTCATGATGCTAAAATACAGCGAAAAATAAAATGCTAATACTATTCCAAAACGGATATGTATTTAAAATGGTAAATTGCTTATTTTTTCATTTTAGTTCTTGTAACTTGTATAAAATGAAATAGAAATAGAAGACCTCGAGTTCTTTGCGAAAAAAATTGACAAGCCGTTGCGTTGTGTGCATTCTCTTAACTGCAATTCTTGCTACAGCAGCTTAAGGCGCTATGGGTCCCAATTGCGATCCGCCTAGTTAATTTTGCGTGGACGGCGCTCGAAAATAGAGACAATATTTCGATTAATATTATTTTTTTAAATTAACCATACGCTTATTTAAAAAAGTGACTCCTAAAATTTTTTCGATTACTTATTGGGAATAGATACATATTTTAGTTGTGGAAATAACTTTGATAGTTATTGAATAGTATGGGTTTAAAAATTAATGGAAGCGTCAAAAATAGTGTTTTTTCATTAAAGTTTACGATTTTTTTCTATCGAGGCAAAATTCTTTAATCGTGTTTCGACGACCTAAGCAATATGCAGTATTTTGTTAACATTAACCACAGCTAAAAAAATATGATAATCAATAGTTTTTAAAGGTTACGTTTTGAATATACGTGAGCTACGAAATGGGCTCCAAATTTGTCAATCCGTGCTCACGTATATTCAAAACGTAACCTTTAAAAACTATTGATTATCATATTTTTTTAGCTGTGGTTAATGTTAACAAAATACTGCATATTGCTTAGGTCGTCGAAACACGATTAAAGAATTTTGCCTCGATAGAAAAAAATCGTAAACTTTAATGAAAAAACACTATTTCTGACGTTTCCATCAATTTTTAAATCCAAACTATTCAATAACTATCAAAGTTATATTCACAACTAAAATATGTATCTATTCCCAATAAGTAATCGAAGTCATTTTAGGAGTCACTTTTTTAAATAAGCGTATGGTTAATTTTATAAAATAATATTAATCTAAATATTGTCGCTATTTTCGAGCGCCGTCCACGCAAAATTTACTAGGCGGATCGCATTTGGGACCTATAGCGCCTTAACTAGTATTATCAATAAAATAAATAATATGGATTTGCTAGAAATTAAACGCGGGTGAAAGATCGGGGCATAGCTAGTGTTTGTTATTATATTTCTAGTAAGTGGGGCAAATAGCGTCGACACAAATTTCGGGTTAAATACTGCAAGGTTTGACATCATTTTTGTGTCATTTTTAATTTTTTTTTCTTCGTACAAGGGGGCAAACGAGCAGTCGGAGCCATTTTCATGTCTATCGACGCCCGTAGACATTCGCATATTTTATACACAGATGCTTTGCCCCCCTTCGTCCTCCACCCCCTCCATGGGCTACCAGCTACTTACACACGCCACGAAACGCGACAGCAAGCTTTCACTTTACGCCGGTCTCGTGTAAGCGATAGGTACCTCCCCGGTCGTGCCGGCCCAATTTGGCTACATGCATGCATGCAGCATCGCACTACCTCTTACTAAAACCTGGTGTCTGGCACCGTTGCTCTCAAACTGTTGGACCGATTACATTGTGGCTTTTGCTATTCGATAGGTAGTTTCTCTACGATGGTTACAAAATAATCTCAAAAAAAACTAAGCTGATTTGGTATAAATCAATCTACCAATTTGAAGTGGTCAGATCAGGTCGTTTATACAGCGGCTTTTTTAAAATCTATATACTTATTGAAGTTGATCAACTTGGATAATGTAATCAATTTATCTTCTTTTGCTTTGGAAATTAAAACATAAAACAAGTTACTTACCACAGTTTTGGACATTGTGTGTCTTGACAAGATTTGTGTCTGAATGATGAATTGAAGAAGTGTTGATGTCTTACATACGAATTTTAGTCTACCTGGACATCTATTTATACAAGCTCTAGATAACTGGTTGCAATTTTATTTTGCAATTATTTGTTAATACAATAAAATGTTATCTTTATATTATATTTTGATTTGAAACAATTTTAGTTTTAGTTTAAATATATAATATTAAAATTTATAAAATTAAAGTGGAAAATTTATAAACTTAGAACAAAAATAAAACAAAAAAATCATTAGAACAAAAAGGAAAGGAAAAATAATGTGACAGAAAATTATCACACTTTTTCACTGCCACTACATTTTCGTGGTACACTTTACGGAAAAACTATAAGGCCTTTGGTGGGCTTTATCAGAGTTATTTAAATATATGTCTAGATGTGTTATCTAATATTAAAATAAATTTATAATAATTAATAAAGAAAGAATTGTATTGACTTTAATATTATTGTACTATCTCCATCTACGGTTTAAGATATGTAACTGTAAGCGTAAACTAAACGAAATTAGTATCCAGAACCTTTTACCGGCTTAAAAAAATCCCCCGAACCCTTATAAAGCTAAGCTATTTTATCTTTATATACCAAAGAGTATAATAAGCGATAAATAAATCGTAGACAGAGAATACAATACCCTTGTATTTACTGTCTACGAAACAAATAAAGTTTATTTAAGATTTAGATTCCATAAATTGTCAGTGGCAGTTTCTATTATCTTATGTTGGTAATATCATGCAATTATTATTACTATTATTATCATTTATTTCGACCCAGTGGTGCGGGATGGAGCTGTCGTACCTGGCAGCAATCATCTTTAGGATGTATTGTCGTTGGAACATAAACGTTGTAGCAGGGAGGATGATTTTTTGCGCATTATTACGAAAAAGTCGTTGGCGTGTGTGCGTCTGCGAACATTTTTGAAATACCACATCGCCACGGCCGGCAGCCCCAAAGTAATAATAGCTGTGTTTTACCTTGAAAAAAAAACGCTTATTAAATACTTACGTTATTCAAAGCTTATTTTACTGAGAATGGTATTTCCGTTCGGCGTGTACGTTTCCCATCTCTTTTATTTATTTATTTATTTAGTTATTTATTCATATCAACAATATAAACACATACATAATTTATAAACATTTTTAGAGGACATACTTGAGTTTACATCAAGGTTCCAAAAGCAATTTCTCGTGTTTAGTTTTAGGCTTACTAGTATTGCACAATGATATAACTCAATTTGTATCATTTAACACATATATTTTTACTCGCATTACCACATCTTAGAAGATACCTACAACTCACAGTTTTTTTTCAAGAAAATCAAGATTTTCACCAAATTTGCAATATATATTGAAAAACATTAATAGTATTTTTAAAGAGAATGTTTTTATCAATGATGCGCACGCATGAGTTACTCAGATCGATTCTAGTCTCCTTGGTTCACAAATAGAATTTTTTAAATCTTATTTTCTCTCTCCTGTAAAATTAAGACTTTGCACTTGTATCACTTATCACACA
The DNA here is from genome assembly GCA_001625245.1 of Calycopis cecrops. Taxonomy (NCBI): domain Eukaryota; kingdom Metazoa; phylum Arthropoda; class Insecta; order Lepidoptera; family Lycaenidae; genus Calycopis; species Calycopis cecrops. The sequence goes on from LUGF01041539.1 coordinate 67,879, forward strand.
GGAGGCACAGGTTTTAATATAAGATAACCCATTAAAATACATATTTTAGTTACTATTTTAAAGCCCAAAACCAAAGGTCTTATAGTTTTTCCTTAAAGAGTACCTGTTCTGAACCATATGGCTGCCATCTAGGCGTGTTCCGCGTAATTAATGTAATCAATGTGTAATACCGGTGTAGGCCGCGTGAGGCCGCGTCGGTCGCTGCCGCGCGGTTGCTACGCGACGCTTGAGTTTTAAGTCGCCATATATTATTGTTGTTACATCTCTTGAGAGATCGTTGTAATAGTTATTTTTTTGTTACGCCTTGTTTGATGCTACTGAGATTGGCCGCGTACATAATTTGAGACTTGAGTTTATGATTGCTAAGTTAAGTTAAGTGTTGGTTCCCTTTTTGATATTATCGGGAGTGTAAATTAATTAACTAACTAAATAAACCTATGTGTGTTGTAATGTGAATCATTTGGACAATTGAAAACCCTGTTGCGGAAGCTTGCTGCAGATTCATCTCGGCGGATTGGGGCTTTACGGGAAGCTAAGTATATCTCATTGCATGTGTGAAATTTATGGCCATAGGTTTTATGTAGTAATGTGATATATTAAGCCGGTCTCCATATACGCAAGGTAATTGCATTAATTTTAAGATTTAATTTAGCTCTGTGTAATCGCAGACAGGTTCATTCTGATTTGAGCCCTGTGTATAACATTCCTTCCACTACGCAACAAGTCCAGGGTCAGAACTGAACAGTACCACAAAAATGTACTGGCAGTGGGATAGTGTGGGTTCGCTTCACTCGCCCAATAATAATTTGCCATCAGATTGTTTTTCATTATTATTTTTGTTCTACGTTTATAAATGTTTCTCATAATGTTGTATATTCTAGAGCTAAAATTGTTTCATATCAAAAATTATATATACCATTTTATTGTATAATAATACGAATAATCACAAAATATAACTGCAACCAGTTGTCTAGAGCTTGTATAAAAAGAAATCTAGGTAGACTAAAATTCGTATATAAGACATCAGCACTTCTTCAATTCATCATTCACAGTCATCTTGTCAAGGCACAAAATGAACAAAACTATAATAAGTAACTTATATTCTGTGTTAAATCCTAAAGCAACAGAATTTAAATTGATTATTACATTTTCCAGTTTGATCATCTGCAATAAGTGTTATAAAATGTGTATTATAAAAAAGAGCTGATCTGACCATTTCAAATTTCTATGTTGATTTTTACCAAACCTAGCTTACTTTTTAGGGTTCCGTATCTCAAAGAGAAAAAACGGAACTCCTATAGGATCACTTTGTTGTCCCAGACATACGTCTGTCAAGATCTTTTTCTCCGAAACGCCTGAAATGATTATGATTAAAGTGACAATTGACAGCTATGTACATTGTTTGGATTGTTGTATTTCATGTGGATTTTGGCCACAATATTGGCCATTAATAGCAACATAAAGAAAAACATATTTGCCTTCTTATCTTCTTAAAAAGTAATAAATAGTTTAAATAAATATATGGGTTATATGGAAAGAATTATTGTATTAAAGACGAATTTAACTTTATTGTTCGGAAACCTTATCATCGGTACTGCTATGCTGCATTGCAGCTGAATTAGGCAATCACGACCGGGGAGGTACCTCTCGCACACTTGATACTGATTGAATTTAACAGCTGCGTTTCATGCGGTGGGTGAGTTTCTAGTAGCTCGTGAAAGGGGAAGGAGGAAGGTGGGCAACGCATCTGTATAACCCCGATGCGGATATCTATGGGCGTTGCGCATCGGTAGTCATCAAAAGTATCCAACTTGTCGTTTGTATGACAGTATGCTACAAAAAGAATGTCTGCAGTTATTTATTATTATTTTTTTAAAATACCGACAATTGAAAATTAGGTACCATTAGTTAAGTTTATTAATCTGTGCCATTAGTAAGGTACATAATAGCTATTTTCTTTCTCATCCATGTAGTGTACACCGTGCGCTCAATGAAAACATACGAATATTGTATTATGGTATATTATAATTGAGGTGATAAATTCACACATGCAAGACGTGTTATAAGATAAAAATAATTTATATAACATACAAACTTATGACCTTAGAAAAGTTATTTAACTACAAACATAATATTATTTCTGCCTCATAGAAATTAGTAGTATATATATTGAGATATATGCAGTAATTTCAGCTTAATCACTTCACACGTTTCGGAGAAAAAGGTCTTAACAGACATACAGACGGACATCACAGTGATCCTTTAACGATTTCGCTTTTTCTCTATGAGAAACTGAACCCTAAAAATAAGCAATTTGCTATTTTAAATAAATATAAATTTTAGAAAAAGTTTTATTTTTATATTTTTTGCTGAATTTAAGCATTGTGAATATTAATTTAGAATTATTTCCTATCCATTTTTTAAATTTATTTTGTTAATGTTGTTACAGATTTTCATATTGGCTCTCGCCATCGCCTTCGCCGCAGCTGAACCAAGTAAATATTTTAAATAAAAAGAAAACACTATTAAATATATTAAAAAGTTTGGTAAAACCAAATGTGCATGCCTTAAGCACTCGTGTCATACGTATGTTATTTAAATTAGATACTCATGATAACATATACGTTTTTCACCAAAAATTGCTTTTTTTATTTTTAATTTTCAAATAGTTTTATGGTAAACTTGAATCTTAAAGAAAATAAGTTATTTTATATTTATTAGACATCATAATGTAAAAATAAAAACTGCTTCAGATAAAAGCGATTATTACCAATATAAATTACATAATTTTAGTCGAGAAACGTTGGTAAACATAAATTAATAAACGTTAGACTAATAAAATTGTGCTGGCAGCTTATATGAATGACGCAATTAAAACTTAACCATAAAGAATGTCTCTTACCATAATGTGTTAAGTGCGCGAACGCGATTTATTCAATTATACACTCTAACGTTGTGAAAATAAAGTCTCAAGTGGCTTTACTCTCAGAGTAAAGCTCACTGTTGACACATTTTTGACGTTTACTCTGAGAGTAAACGTCACTGTTGAGGGGTTTTATATTTTTTGTATTTGTATACAAGGCTGCCTAAGATGTAAATTTTTTAGTTTCAACAGTACACATTTGATTTTTTACAATAAAACGAATAATAATTGAGTTATGGTTTTCTAATCAGTTAATCACAATAGATTTACGGACGTATTAAAATAAAATTTAAATCGATTAGTTATGTTTTTCAAAAGTTATGGAGATTACAGAGAGAATGTTTTATGTTTTTCATAGAATTTTTTCTGAAAAATTCATTTTTTTATCTAAATTGTGGGTTGGATTGCTGTTTATTGTTTAGAAAAATGACCATTGATGTTTTCTTTTATTGTGGTATGAAGGCCAACCTACTTTAAGCACTATATTATTATTTATTTAAAATAAAACTCTGACCGAACCCAGTTTTTGATTTTTAGGCGAGAGTAGAGCATACCTACGCTCGCGCTTAAGGCATGCAATAATAATCGGAGCAATAGTTTAGCCACAGGAATTTTTCAAAGCTTTTTCTCTCTTCGTATACTGTATCGTTAGCTATTCTCGTGCCACGACGAGGGACATTCACCCCGTGCGAGGTTGCCGCTCGCTGTAACCGCCGGTTCAAAGCATGATTATAATTGTACGCTATTTAACTTCTTTGAAAAAGGATATTCGTATACTTGTCATAAACCTTATTTTAATAGTTTCGGATTAACAGCAGCCACTTATAGTATACGTAGTTTAATTTAATGTCTCTCGGTTTGATCAATCTTCTATAAGTTTTGCCTCTTTTACGTGAAAGAATAACAAAGATACAAACATGTATCATAACCACGTAAACATGTATGTGATATACACCTATAATATTATATACTATAAAAACACCATCCTGCTTCGGACACAGGTTGGTGAAAAAAAGAAACAAAATTACGTACTCATCATCATATCGTATGGCTCTGCATAGGATCCTATATCATGACATCTAAACTTCGCAACCATTTCTCAGCTGCTGGTGTGAACCGATGAAGTTCGGACAAACCTCCTAGAAAACAACGGAGAGGACAGCCGTTCACAATGTGGGCTAGAGTTTGGTCAGGCTCTCCACATTCACAGGACGGTGACTCTCTTAGCCCCCATTTGTGAAGGTGGTGATTTGACCGACCATGTCCTGTTCTGAACCGGTTCAGTTTTACCCAAACCGGTCGAGAAGCGCTAAAACCAGGTTGTTGTTTAGTTGGGTCCGTTATGAGCTCTTTCTGTGGGTTTTCAAAAGGCTTCCAGGTAGCCCGCCACTCCGATGTAACATCGTATCTGGTCTCCAGACGTTGGTCTGTCCAGATTGGGGATCTTGTTTTTAGTCGGGTCCGAGGTAAGGTATTCAATATTTTGCGGATTGGCATATCTTTTCTTAAGCATTTCTGCCATTCTAGAGCCGCTGCGTTAACCCTTCGGATATCCGGTGGCGGAATATGCGATAGGACAGGTAACCATGGCAAGGGGGAAGATTTGATTAGCCCCGTGATTATCCTCATAGCCTCGTGAAGTTTTATGTCCACTTTGGAGGTGTGTGCACTACGGTACCAAACTGGTGCGCAATACTCCGCTGTTGAGTAAACCAAGGCTAAAGTTGACGTCCGTAATACCGAGGCGGAAGCGCCCGACTTGGTTCCGGACAAACTTTTTATTAATTGGAGCCTGGTCCTCAATTTTTTGGCCACGTTGTGAAGGTGTTTGTTAAACGTTAAGGAGCGGTCTAGAGTTACTCTTAAATATTTGGGGGCATGACTGTGTTTGACAGGCTCTCCGCAGAAGCTGACATTTAATTTTCTATTTGCAAGACAGTTTGTTAAATTAAAGCTTGCCACCTCTTTCTTAGTACGAAAAAGGTGGTCAATGCAGTAAGGGAAAGAATTCGAAGAAATCCTTTTGTACTGTATTCATATAAGTTATATGGGTAGTCATACCAGTAATAAACTAGCTTAGGAACGAGTCAGTCGTTTTATTACTATCCGATATAAATCATCTGGCGACGAGGATCTTACCCGCAAATACTGAAAATGGCTACCTTTATTGGAAATTTGGGCATTTTTGATCACAAAATCCACGAGTGGGAAGTTTTTTACGGAAAGTTAATGCAATTTATAAAGCTGAATAAAATTTTGGCAGATAACCAAAGTGCGGAACTTCTAACAAATTTATCGGATGAATCCTACCGTCTGGTTCGGGGTCTTGTGCACCCGAAGAAGCTTGAAGAATCAACGTATAGTGAGCTAGTGAAATTACTCAATGACCATTTCACACCAAAAAGATCGACATTCGTTGACAGGGCGAAGTTCTATGACGCAATAAAATCAGACGGTGAAAGCATCAAAGATTAGGCTGAGAGACCTCGGAATCTAGCAGTATATTGCCATTTTGGCACTGAATTGGATACCGTATTGCGAGATCGTTTTGTCTTGGGCTTCGGTACAGGACGAGAGCGTGATCGTCTTTTCGAAGCTGACTCGAAGTCGCTGACACTGGCGCAGTCGGTAGAAATCGCACAAAAAGCGGCTTGCGTGCGCCAAGCCCGTGCCATCGGCGCCAACACAGAGGCTGCTAATGTTAAAATGAAGCTCGTGTACTACGCCGGAGAACACCGTCGTGGTGCGGGTAGCAGGGGAGGCGGCGGCGCGGTCTTCGCCGGTGACCAGCGAAACGGTCGCAGGCAAGAAGAAAATGAAGTGCGGTGTACGGTGTGCGGTTAAAAAATCATGATGGAACCAAGAGTCGTTTTAAAAATTACAAGTGTCTCGTTTGTGATGAAAAAGGTCACTTAAAAAAAATGTGTGCGGTTAAGAAAACAAATGTTCATTATGTCGGGTCGAAAGGAGTCTTTCCTGCTGATGAGTATTGTAGTGAGTGTGAATTATACAACATGAGGTATGTGGACAATAAGCCTATTAAATTATCTGTAAAAGTGAACGATGTAGATATGTATATGGAGCTAAATTCGGGGTCAGGGAGTTCAATGATTTCAAGATAATTATATATTCAACATTTTTCTAACCAACATTTATTAAAAAGTGATTTAAGTATGTGTCTATATAATGGCCACAAAATCACTCCTCTAGGTTATTTTGTTGCAAAAATAAAATATATAAATTGTACACATAATCTTAAAATATATGTTTTAAATAATGGTGGACCTCCGCTCCTAGGTCGTGACTTCACGACTAAATTTAAGATCTATTATGTTTCACGAAATTATAAGATATCTGACAACAATTATTGCAAAGAACTGCCACTTCTTTTGATACAATTCCAGAACCTTTGGAAAGATGAATTGGGATTTTTTAACAAGTTCGAGGTCGATTTAAAGCTCAAAGAAAACGCTACACCAAAGTTTTTTAAGTCTCGCGCCGTGCCATTTGCTCTTAAAGATAAAGTGAGTGCGAAACTAAATAGACTTGTGAGTTTAGGTATGTTAAAATCGGTTAGTTATTCAGATTACACTACGCCGATTGTGCCCGTGTTAACACCGCCCGTAGACATCCGCAAAACTCAACTCATCAACGATTCGAGTCGCTCTATGTTGGATACGGTCAAACGGATCTAGCTGATATTTCGGAGCCCCTGTCCAAAGGTGGGAGCAGTGCTCCATATGCAGACGGATTTGCGCCTTGTAGAGTTGCAGTCGGTGGGCTGCTGTGAAGTACTGCTTAGCCCTACTGAGTATACCCATCTTTTTTGAGGCAAGTTTAGCCTTTGATTCCAAATGAGCGTATCCAATATAGAGCGACTCAAATTGTTGATGACCCTGTTATTTCCGGGCATCTCGATCTTTTGGCCCTACGGAGAGATGTCGGTTCCCTCTGCATCTTTTACCGTATTTTAAATGGGGAGTGTTGCGAGGAATTGTTCGGCTTAATACCCGCAGCTGAGTTCAATCATAAGACATCGCGACAGAACTCAAAGTTCCACGCCCACCACCTCGATATTCCTAAATATAGTAGGTATATGGTGTGTGGTATAAACGCCATTTTTTACCACGTACAATAGTACTATGGAACCAGCTGCCTCGGTCTTTATTTTCGATCCGGTTCGACTTAGGGATCTTCAAGAAAAGAGCATTCCTCTTTCTTAAAGGCCGGCAACGCGTCTGCAAAAAAACGCGCCATGTACTGCATGCCTCACGGGTGGCGCGGAAACGTGTGCATATTATGAAGAATACAACTTTTTCAACATTTTGCATCGCTGTATCTCCGAAATGGTGATTCTTAGGGAAAAAAGTGTATAAACAATTTTTATAGATAATTGCATGATGAATAATTTTTGTATCGCCTATTTTTATTATAAAACTTTACCGTTTAGCTAGAATACTCAAAAAACCGATTTTTTTCAACATTTGACCTTGAATAATTTTTTTTTCCACACTTCGGATGTTTGCGGATAATTGACAAATTGTGTATAATAGGGTTCCCAACATTCCTGCCAATTTTTAGCAAGGTGCGAATTAATGTAACCTTACTCCTATTTTTGATGCTAATTTGACTAGATTATATAATCAATTCTTGTATGGGTTTCGTTGTATTTAATTAATATATTATAATGTAATGCATATAATTTTAAAGTATTAGCTTTCTACACATCTTCTCGGTATGAATTACAACTGTACCAAATTTCAAATTCCTCCATACGCCTCACGTTTTAAAAAGGGTTTTAAATTTTTTTCTTTATTAATTAATATACAGGGTTATTTTTTGGTCACCGGCCAAATTTTCAGGCTTGGTTCAGAATCAATAATACATTCGATTTATGAAATAAAAAAATTTAAAAAAATTATTAGATACAATTACTTTGTCTCGTGTTGTAAAACATATTTCTTGGTCGCCACGTGCATCAACACTCGCGACTCACGGAAGGGCGACGTCACTGACCTTGATACATTTCGTATAAGAACAACAATCGATGACTTTTTAAAAGACCATTTCATATCGACTTTTATTTTAAAAAATATTACAATTAGACGATAAAATTTAAAACACACCTTTGGAATGGTGTTTACATCCTTATTTTAAAATTTCGCTGGTGACCTAAAAATAACCCTGTATAGATTATGTACTTATAATATACGACCAAGAGTTTGCTTCGCCCAAAGACATCCGTAAATTGCAATGCAGATGCGTTTCCTCTTTTTCTTGTTTCCTACCTGGGCCCCCGAATCCTATAAAAAGTTACGTAGGAAAGGCGACAGCATAGCCGACACTACACGGCACTATTATGTAAACAAAAACTGTTTCCTAGGTCGTGCTGGTCGAATTGGACAATGCAGCACGGCAGTACCTTTGACACAACTTCAAAATTAAATAATTATTTATCTAAACATAATATGAATACGCATTATTACTAATTACTAAATTACGCCCAAAAATAACTTTTAATTAAGAATTAGCGCATAAAAAGCCACACGTTGCGTTAAAACCAATGAGGTGGAACGTTGGACCGCTTCATACGATATAGACTAATGAATATAAATTATAAACTACTTTACACAGAAATGTAATTTTTTTTTTTTTTTTATTTAAATTAGGTTATACAGTCTTGTAACTTAATATATTAGGTACATAGCCTCACAAAACTGCTTACGCAGTTTGTCTGTGAGATCTTCAGTCTCAATCAAATTATACATTTATATATAGGTACTTGTAAGTAGGTAATCCTATTAATATTATAAATGCGAAAGAATGTAAGGATATTTGTTACTCTTCCACACAAAAACTACTGCACGGATTTACATGAAACTTTACAGTATTATATAAAATTTTGAAACATTTTTGAAGTCCGAAATCCACGCGGGCGAAGCCGCGGGCGAAAGCTAGTATATTATATTAAACTACTTAATAAATATTTTTTAAGTATTATTATATTTAGAAAGAAGTAGTGTGATGTCGCATCGCAGTGGAATTGGGGCTGAGGATATCTCACGTTGTCGCATTATACCGCCGTGAAGTGACAGCCGCGAGCCCACTGCACAGAAGGGGGTAAAAAGGGCAACGCATAATAAAGGAAGAAAAGAAAGAAAGAAACATTTTTATTGATCACAATAAAATGAACAATTTCACATATAACAAACATAACATTAATTTAGTGTAATCAATAAAGGTAACCACTCGGCATTTGTCATATCATTGTGACAAATTGGTACATAATGATACAACACTGATTTTCAGTGACGCCTCATTAATATTGTCAGTCGCTTGGGGCGACAACGACAATATTCACTCGATATTCAAAAAAGTAAAAATCATGGGATACATACACGTGTCAAATAATACCTAAATAACTTATGCTTTTTTTTTACGTGGTTCACAGAATCATTAGAAATAAATTATAACTTTATCACCATAATATATATACATATATCTAATGTTAATATATAAGACCTGNAAAAAAAAATATATATATATATATATATATAAATAAAAATAAAAATGTAACCCAGAAATCAACCATATACCTAAGTCCATGCAGTAGGTATAATAAATATTTATATTTGCGTTTGAAATTAGCGATAGTTCGCACTTTTAGTAAGGGCGGTGGTAAATTGTTCCAACACTTAGTCGCATCATATTTAAATCTTCCTCTAAAAGCAGCCGTGTGGATCTACGTAATAATCATGTGGTGTCAAATGGCGCTAATTGCTTGTTTGCCCCCTCCATACTATAGAAAAACTTTATCAGCTAACCCATTTCTTTTCATGGTTTCACATTAATATTTACTGGTCCCTTTGATATTTACAATTTTCTCTTCAAACCCCAACAAAGATGCAATCAATGTTATTAAAATAATATTTTATCAATTACCGCTAATTTGATTCTTGTGAACTGTTTAAGTACGATAGCATCATTAAAACGCAAATCCGGATAGAGAGCCCACATCGGCTTGATTTTGAAATTCAAAATTAATCATTTGAAATGTATTTAATTTATTTATAACCATTCAATGGATTGCGGCTTTGTCGGGATGCATTTACATTTGGTTTTTTAGAAATGAGTGCTTTACTTCAAGTAATGACAATGAAAATATATATATTATATATTAACTAAAGATAATGTTGTATCGAACACATAAGATGCAAAATCTTTTACCTACAAAATCTCCTGATAAATAAATAAAAATACTATTCCTATTAATAATTATTATAATTTACTTACTTATTTTCTCATAGAGGATGACGTAAAGTAGTTTGTTCACCTCTGGGAGCAAGACTCAACTTAAGCTCGAATTTAGAATATCTCGCTATGCTCAAATCTATAATCTTTATAACGCGAGTGGCATTGGGTGCTTCAAATTATATTGTAAGCGTTAGGGGCTTTATGATTTTCAATTTAGTGTTGGTAATTAATAACATAGCTTCATTTTAGAATAATGCCGAACCATAACCCACCCATAAGCTGAGCATTCTGCCAACCTAATTAAATTCTTTTGCTTGCTTTACAGGGAAAGTGTCGGCTTAATTATTTATTAACGCCGCCACAAAAATGTTTATATTATGTTGTCTTATGTTTTTTACGATGGCTACATTAGTGGGTCGGCAGCATTTAACTGGACCGTGTGATAATGAATGAAATGAACAGCAGATAATTTATTTAATTGAGGTTTTTTTACGGTATAGGGGGACAAACAAGCAGTCGGAGCCATTTTAATGACTACCGACGGCGACACCCATAGACATCCGCATAGAGATAAATACATGTGTTGCCCTCCTTCCTCCGCCATCGGCTA
>LUGF01041539.1:80466-95847 GCA_001625245.1 Calycopis cecrops
GGCCCAATTCGGCTGCATGCAAGCATGCAGCGTGGCACTACCTCTTACAAAAAGTATACAAAAAGTAAAAGTACAAAAAGTATTATTCTAAAGTAGTTTGTTCACGTCTGGGAGCAAGACTCAACTTAAGCTCGAATTTAGAATATCTCGCTATGCTCAAATCTATAATCTTTATAACGCGAGTGGCATTGGGTGCTTCAAATGATATTGTAAGCGTTAGGGACTTTATGATTTTCAATTTAGTGTTGGTAATTAATAACATAGCTTCATTTTAGAATAATGCCGAACCATAACCCACCCATAAGCTGAGCATTCTGCCAACCTAATTAAAATCTTTTGCTTGCTTTACAGGGAAAGTGTCGGCTTAATTATTTATTAACGCCGCCACAAAAATGTTTATAATAAGTTGTCTTATGTTTTTTACGTTGGCTACATTAGTGGGTCGGCAGCATTTAACTGGACCGTGTGATGATGAATGAAATGAACAGCAGACAACAATTTATTTAATTGAGGTTTTTTATGGTATAGGGGGACAAACAAGCAGTCGGAGCCATTTTAATGACTACCGACGGCGACACCCATAGACATCCGCATAGAGATAAATACATGTGTTGCCCTCCTTCCTCCGCCATCGGCTACCCACACACCGCTCAAAACGCGACAGCACAGCTGTCACTTTACGCTGTTCTCGTATGAGTATTTGTGGTATCGCTTTTATTGTCTTTTTTGATTTTTTCTTTATTGTGCTTCTGTACTTTACTGCATTATCATCATAATATCATAGTCCTATTTCAGTGAACGCCAAGAGGGCAGGTCTCCTGGTACTCGGACCATCCTGGCCCGGCTACTACACGGAGATCGTTTTTTATCTTGATGAGCGGTCCAACACTTCGCCTTACCGAATGACTCCCTCTATTCCTGAACTTTGCAGGCCCACTTGTCTAGAGTGTATGACTACACTTTAGAAGCCCCACTAAGCTGCCACTCTTATTTTTTTGGAATGCATATTTTTCCAACTATTGATTGCTATTAGACCGGAACAACCATAGGCAAAAAAACAGGTTGAATATAAAAATTAAAATACCAAATTACATCATTTTACCATTCGGAAATAAATGACATTATTGAATGTCAAAAAAAATTGTGTTTTGTAGCTATGTATTGGGAAAACTTATTATGCCTAAACCAATACCTTTAAATATTTTTTGAAATGAAACGCTGCTCTGCTTAATGGATAAAGAGAAAAATATACAAGAAAACAATGGAAGATATCAAGAAGAAGAAACGAATGATGGAAATGACGTCAAGATTACGACGCCTATAGTGATATTTAAAAATGACGCAGGTCCTTCAAGAATAGAGGAGCTACCAGGCGCAATCACTTGTAGCTCGAAGAATAGTCATACAATTAAAGCAGGTATTTCGAAATCAGAACATTCTATACGACAAACGATTACCAACAAAGACATGTCGAATGCTCTTCAGCTTACCTCGTTCAGTTTTGGACCTGCAAAAGATTTTCATAAAGTCAACATCGAAAACTTGAAAATGCCGATACTCAATCTATGCTACAATCAAAAAGAAGGTGAAACAGCAACTCTGAGAGAGTTAAACAAAATCATGACAACCTGCTTAAAAGTAAACAAGGATGAAAGATTTAATGAAAAACCAGCAATGACTGTACAATCTCCTATTGACATAATCATGAATGAGCTACTCGACAATATACCAAACGCAAGTAATTTTACGAACACTGCTTACATTAACGAAGTCTCAGTGAAAGATTCTCCTAAATCAGACTGTGTCTCAAAAACCAGTAGAGATAAGAAAAAAACATCGGGTAACTTATCAGAGAAATCCGATTTGGGAATGGGCCCAAAAGACTCTTTATCAAGCATTGGTTCGAATGTCTGCAGAATTTGTATGACCAAAGGAAGGGAAAGGTGATAAGTATGAATAAATTTGTATTTAATGTGCCTAATAATATTGCCTTATTCAGAAATGTTTTCACCATATTTTTTTTTTTTATTTCATATATGAAAAAAGAGTCTATTAATATGTAATACTATCGTCTAAACTAAAAGAGAGACTATTATTGACGGGGTTTTAAGGAAATACGCCTGCATTAACCCATATATCTTCTGCAGTCGATAGTAATTACCCTTATTGTATAAAAACAAAAATTTACCTTGGAAGTAATCCGAATTCGGGTGCATTGCAGCATGGCATGCTACAGAAATGATTCTTTCTAGCCATTTTTTTAAGAATTCAATTTAAAAGCCGTATTATATCTTCACACCACACGATTTGTAACAGAGTACACAGAGTGGCACAGAGTAAAGAGACGTACAGAGAATAAGCTTCTAACTAATAATAAGATTTTAGTAGGGTTGGCACAAGAAAATAAAAAAAATTTATTTATTTATTTATTTATTTATTTATTTATTTATTAAACACAAATATCATCTTAACAGAATACATATCCAAGTCGATGATACATTTAAAATATAAATTTACTAATTACAATTTATTAGGTACCTATAAATAAAATAAATTTTTGACGTTATATTATGTCATAAAGATAAAAAAATATATAAAATAAAAAGATTAAGTTTAAATATTTACAAATTGTTTACTTAGTGGAGTTCCTGGGGGTTTTTACCTCGGACTAGAGTTACAGTGAATGAATAAATATGATCAATGTGGGATATTGTTTTTTAAACTATAACTAGCGATGTTTATCCATTATTTTTTTGTGCATTTCGTTTTATTTATTTTTTTTTTAACAAATTATAAAAAAATATAATGTTTGACCATATATTTTCACTTAAAACTGTATTTTTATTTATTTATATGTTAAATCTTACCCGACTAGACATATATAGGAACATTTTTCAAAGATACCTGTCTATGAAAATAGCAGTAGGGATCTCGAACAGGTAGAAAAAGGTGGAGGGGAGAGCGGAGCGGCAACTGCTATATACAATGGAATTTCTCGGCTAGTTTAATAATTATAAGTAAATGAAATGTACTCTATTGTGTACATTTAAAAAAATAAGGTAATTACTTACGACTAACGAAAAGCAAAAAAAAAAATTTAGTACAGAATCTGTTAATTTAAATATATTATATTGTTTTTGTGGAAAGCACAAAAAAATATTGGGTAAACATTGCAATTTATAGTTTAAAAAACAATATCCCACATCAATCATATTAATCCATTCACTGTAACTCTATTCCGAGGTTTCACGGTTTTATATGCTCCAGGCACTCCACTAACTCTGAATATTTCTTTTTTATAATTTTTGTTTTTTAATAATTTTACCTACCTAATTGTACCTTTTGATAGAATGGTAAATTCTAAATCTGATAAAAAGACGTTTTAGGTAATTAATTGGAAAGCAATCACATGGCATATTAAATTTAGAATTTTGTATTCGTTTCAAAATATCATTTCCTATATTTAAAATATTTACGTCCAAATCAAAATATTCACGAAATTGTTTTTCGAGAGATTCGACAAAGGCGACAAAGTTGTCAGAATTAAAAAACCCGACTGTACACTACCTTCTTTGAAATCTTTGTAATGACTGAATAAAGAGTCTTTAGTCATATTTATAGGTTGTTTATGTCTATTAATATACAATTTAATTTTGTCACAGTTGTGGTTCTCGAGACATTTTTTATACAAATAGCCCGATACATAAAGTAAACCATTTTTTTCTGGTAAATCAAATTGGTAATCATTTGTTCCTATTGTTAATTCAGAGACAGTGACATCGTCAGATTGCGACGCTTGACAAGGGGTCTTAAAAATTTGGCAATCGTCTGGTTTTATGACTAAACTATCGAAATTCTGATCACAATTTGAATTATGGGGTTTCTTTAAGAAATTGGTGATAAATATCTTATTGAAGGCAATACTAACAAGTCGACAAGTTGGTTCTTGACAGTTACCACCTGCCTGTCTGACTTTTCCAAAGAAGTTTTCGAGGCAATCTTGATTTAGGCGTCTTGTAAATATAAATTTAATTTCTGCTAATTTTAAATCTTGATGAAGTTGTAATAAAGATTTTATAGAAACTTCAAATCCATGAATGAAATTCATGATACTTGTAACGTCTTTTTATCTATCGCTTCTTACTAATTTTAAGTTCCCAAAAACCGTTCGCATTTCTTCTAAAAACTTAATTTGATAATCTTTACCACGAAAAGCTCTTTTATATTTATTAGGAGATCTCAGTAAACTTGAATTTAATAAATCAAATAAATTATTAATTTTATTTACAAAATCAGCTGTATGTCTTGCAGCAACCTCGATAAGATTTAAATCTACGTAGGTGTTAAGAGCTGACGCTACAGTATGGCTTAATACATGTGCTGCTAGTTTCACGCGCATTTTCATAAAATTATTCGGCTTTACGTGAATGTCACTTAGTTTTGGTGCTAATCTAATAGTTCGTTTTTTGTCTTCGTAATATAGTTTCATAATATGTGACCATTTTGCTATTTTACTGTCAAAAATGAAATCACAAGTCATTAAATTGTTCCTCACACATTTCAAAAGATGCGGGACATCAAACATATAATAAATTTTGTGTCCGTTTACTTCAAAATATGTTTTATCTTTACTCACAGAACGCGACTTTGAAGCACTTAGAAAATCAGAGCCTAAATCTGAGATAAAAACGCGTATGTCAAGACCAATATTTAATAATAATGTTATAATTTCGTCAATCCATTCATTTACTTCCGAATAATTTTTGCATTGTGCCAGAAATGAATGAGCTATTGGTTGCTTCCAATTATATATAATACCACGAATCATTATAACAATAACGTTCTTAGCTGGCACTTTTTTCTGGATTCCATTTACTTCACGAAATCCAATGATTCTATCATTTCTAACGTCATAAAATAAATTTGCCTTCGAAGACATGCAGTCTACGCATACACTACATACCTTTTCTTCTGCACTCATATTGTCAACCTTTGTTTTTAATGCACAAAGCAAACGCTCGTCTAACTTAGTACTTACAGGCTTAACTAACTTTTGTAAGGTGACCATTGAAGGTAAACACAATGTATTTCTAAGAAATTTATACGCTGCTGGACCAGAGTAATGTAGATTGAGTGCGAAAAATTTGAAAGCCTGACTATACCTGTTTCCACTATAACCTGTCTTCACATCTCTTTGCCATTTTATAATTTGGGACATACCTCTAGACATAAATTTTTCACATAATTTTAAAAACTGTTCTTTGGATACATTATCTAAATCACATATCTTTTTTTTTTGCTTCGCGTAGTTTATGTGACAATTTCCGCTTTCTTGGAATGTTCGCTGGAACGTGAAGTGAAGTTTGCGCTGCTTTACTCTCAATTCTGTTTTCCGGGTTCCGTCTGAATTCTCCGTGATATTTGATCTTCCAAAACAACAATTTTATTTGAAAATATTTTCGAACTTGAACTTTGTTCGATAATAGGCACAATTTGAGTATTCTGAAATTCTTGTGCAGGTACAGTCTCACATTGACTTGAACTTGCACCGACATTTGTCGGCAAGTTGAGTGTTGGAAAAGCATTGACATGTAAAAACTTTTTAGTTCCATTTTTAGAAAACTTTATATTGGATCTTTGGAAATGAACTTCACATATTCTGTAACTTTGCCTAATTTTATCGTCAATAAGTTTAAGCACAAGGTCTTCCCGACCTACAGCTTTTAACCACTCACGTCGCCTGAAAAAAAAACTGAATAAGTGATACCATTCCACCAAAACAAGCGTTTAATTGTTCAATACGATAGTGCCACGTGCGGTACCAAAGCATGCATGCATGTAGCCGAATTGTGCCGGCACGATAGGTGAGGTACCTCTCGCTTACACGAGACCGGCGTAAAGTGACAGCTGTGCTGTCGCGTTTCATGCGTTGTGTAAGAAACCGGTAGCCCATAAAGGTGGGTGGAGGAAGGAGAGCAACGCATCTGTATAAGCTCTATGCAGATTTCTATAACGGGAGTAGTCATGAAAATGGCCTAGACTGCTCGTTGGCTATAAAAAAAAATTGTACTATAAAAAAATGAAGTTCACATTTTGAGAGATACCTACTTGAACCTTGTAAATTGTAAGTACGTACACAAGTTCTACAGGTTCTACAATTATTTATTTTATTGTTTTTATACTTATATACGCTGTCATCAATGGAAAATTTGTTGTCATGGTAACTGTATTGTTATGTGGCGAAATTGGCGAATTGTCAACCCTTTATTTTGCCGTACAATAGTGTATTTGAAGTTGAAATATCGACTGCAGCATTTTATATAAATAACAAAAAAGGACGAGTCTAATACCTATATAACAAAAAAGTTTCATCAAAATCCGTAGTAAGGTTTGCATGAAAGCCGCACAAGACACAGACAGAATGAAGTCTTCTACAGTTTTATTATATGTATAGATATTCCTTCCTCCTCCTTCTCCCGCAAGGGCCACCGGCTACTTACACACTGCATGAAACGCGACAGTACAGCTGTCACTTTATGCCGGTTTCGTATATCTATGTAACTTACATCCTTCTAATAGGATTGTGCGACCCACGTAAACAAGAAATAAAATTTTTAATAGCTGTAATCTGAATTCCTTTACTTACCTAGTAGACTCCTTTGGATAATTGAAATATGAAATATCCTTTTGTTTTCTAGTATTATTCATACAAATTGTACAGTACACAACCATTATACAAATTATATTTAATTATTATTTACCACTCTTATGAATAACTGCTGGATAGCTACAGACGTTGTCCTGTCATAATTAAATATTTTGTTGTCATGGTAACTTCTTTGTTACGTGAAGGACGTAGACAGTGAAGGATCTTTCATGTTGTTACTTTAGCAAAAAAAAGATAGGATTATTCAAGGACTATTCAATCCGATTTTAAATGTTTCTGCACCATTTTCAAATATCTGCCTACATAATATAAACCATGGCCCTGTCATAACGAAAGAAAAAAAAAATATATTAACCAATTTGGTACAGTCGTTCGATTTTATGAATTTAGCATTTTTATATATATACTATTTACAGTTTATTTTACTTAAAATAATAAAAAAAATCATAAATAAGAACGCACTCGGCGTTGTGCGAGCCCTTCGTTTGTCAACTGGGTGAACGTCAGTAAACCGGTTTTTTCCAGTGGCGGCTCGTACGTGACACTCGCCTAGTTGACACGCACACATGCGCCGTTTGCTTGTAGTAGTGTAATGTAATCGACGCGGTTGTATGAAGCTTTGTCTCTGTTCATTTACTTACTCATGTGTTTCATGGGCTTCCTCAACAAATGAACTATATAGCCCTTAAATATTTTTTTTGTATTAGGTACGTTATAAACAATCTCTTCAGCTTTATAATATAGTATTTATTTTATTCTGAGTATGTTTTGGTTATTTAGCTGTATATACAAGTTTTTGTAATTGAAATAAATAAGTATAGATGTGTTCAAATTTATATTTCCAGATTAATTTCACCTTGCAACTGCAAAGGCTCCTTAGCCAATGTACATTTGTCGTGTTTGGAGCGCTGGTTGAATCAAGTTGGGCGGAATCACTGTGAGCTGTGTGGGTTTAGGTAATAATTAATAATGTCCTATAGTTTTTTTTATGTGGTCTTTACACACCACGTTAGCCTAGCCCCGTGCTAAGTACCGTAAGGACTTGCGTTACGGGTACTAGACAACGGAATGTATTTAATATGTTTTTATAAATTTTAGAAATTTTATACATTTAAGGTTTTTACTATAGCAATACATATAATACATATATGAACATCCATGACCAAGGCGGGATTCGAACCCGTGACCACTGGCGCAACATGCTCCACTAATTCGAGCCCTGTACCACTGCGCCAGCCTAGTCGTTCAGTTGAATCTCGAAGTCCAGTTAAATCTGGAAGTTCAGATGAATTGTGGAGATGTCTATAATTGGTGACAGGCATCTGCGCAGATCATATTATATAGCACAATCGTTTCACCGTTCTCGCATTCCCTTATTCCGTTATGACCTGCAAGAAGGCTTCAAGGATTCTCATGGCGCGGAGTAGTCGCATCGCCAAGTTTCTGACGCCGGACTGTTGTTAGAAATTGAAAATTCTACATTCTTTTGCTCGAGCCAGGTTGATTGACCCCGCCAATAATGATGCCCACTGCCACACTCATCCCACTCAAGCATGGAATATGTCACTCCGGAATAGTGTAGCTTTCTGTTAGTGAAACTATTTTCATGATTAGTATTTTCGAAGATTATAATATGATATTAATAAGAATAATAACAACAAAAATAAGAATTATTTTCATATCATGCCATTTGAATTAAATGGAGAAAGAAAGAAAAACAAAGCAAAATAAATATACATAGAGTTATGTGTGCCACACATTTTATTAATATAGATATATGTACTTACATTATTTTTTTTTATTGTATAGGGTAGCAAACGAGCAGTCGGAGCCATTTTCATGACTACCGACGCCCAAGTACATCCGCATAGAAGCTATACAGATGCGCTGCCCTCCTTACTCCTCCCACCTCTATGGGCCACCGGCTACTTACACACCGCACGAAATGCGACAACACAGTTGTCACTTTACGCCGGTCTCGTGTAAGCGAGAGGTACCTCCCTGGTCGTGAAGGCCCAATTCGGCTGCATGTAGTGTGGCACTACCCCTTCCAAAACATGAAGCTGTTGTGCCCATACATCAACTCGTACAAACAATCACGTTAGCTTTATTGCAAATATATTTCGTCTAAATAGATTTAATCTATTTTCCAATTTGTTTATTTCCTCATGCTTATGTGCGTATTTGGATTTAATGTTTGCCATGGAACATATAATGTTTACATTGAATTTTGAATTCAGCATTATCTGCTCGCTTTCCTATATTTGATAATTATATACCATCAAATTAATTTCAGAGTCTGCAATTCCGAGTTAATTCAGCTCTCCTGTGTAATACTTACAGAATATAATTTATGGTTTTATAGTATATTTTGATGATTACCAACCCTAAAGGTACAAGTTGGAAGCGGACGACATGAGGCAGCAGCGACTCTACTGATTAGAGTATTTCTATGCAATTACCTCTGTAGTTAGCGACACGAAGCTAGCGACGCGTCGTCGAGCGGCAGCCGCCAGTGTCGTCCGACAGCGGATCAGTCTTTCTTCCGCTTCTAATAAAATATATAAAAAATTGCTTCATGGAACACTCGGAATCAACTGGATTCCATCTGCTGTTGCCTTCTGCAGTCGCGTTCGAAATCATGACTGCAGCGACAGGTCGTGACGACGTGTCGTGACGACATGAAGCAACTACACGTCGTCCGCTGCTGCGTCATGTCGTCCGGTTCCAACTTGTACCTTAAGACATCGATAATATCTTTATAATGCAGATGGCTCACCCTCCTTGGCTCTTACCCTCCTATGGACTATCAGAAACTGACTGATTCGGCTGCAATCAGTGGCGTAATTATATCGTGGCATATCGACCAAATGCCATGTCATCATTTTTTCATTTTTTTTAGTCTGCCTATGAAATAGGTATCTACTTAGATATTCTTTTTATAGCATAAGGAGGCAAACGAGAAATCGGAAGCCATTTTCATGACTAACAACACCCACAGACATCCGCATAGAGACTATACAGATGTGTTCCCATAGGCCACCGGCTACAATACAATAGTTTCGGAAAAAATCGCTGTGACATACGAACGGACGGACGGACAGACAGACATATATGACGAATCTATAAGGATTCCGTTTTCTTCCTTTTGATTACGGAACTCTAAAAATAGGGCTGTTTAGTATTGCAAGGAGTCAACAATTAATCAATGTTCGGCATCATAAATTTGCTAGCCGTAATGCTCTAGAGCGGTCAACTATCCCACTCTTTGTCTGTTTTTAGTTTCAAACCGCTAAAGTGGCCTAGAATTTTCGTGTCATAATGTTAGTTACAACACTCCTCCAGAACGGATGGACTGATTCTTATGAATCACGGCTTAAATTATTGCATATCGAGTAGATCTGAGAATCAGGTAATATCTATTTTTCATTTAGAAATTTACACGGGATCGAAACTTACGCGGATGAAACCGTGGAGCGCAGCTAGTAATGATACTAAATATGATCTCCAGAAGAATATTTAAGGGGCCTACTTATGTATTAATGTCACAGCATTAGGCTAAGTTAGGGTATT
Source organism: Calycopis cecrops (assembly GCA_001625245.1). NCBI lineage: Eukaryota > Metazoa > Arthropoda > Insecta > Lepidoptera > Lycaenidae > Calycopis > Calycopis cecrops. The sequence continues at coordinate 90,707 of LUGF01041539.1, forward strand.
AGGTTAGAAGATGCTGCCACCTTGCCGTGGGGGGGAGGCTTGCGTACCCCTGCGACCTCCACCACTAATTAGATCCGTTGGATGAGCTTCGTAACATTAGGAGAGAAGGAGGGTTCCTTCTAATTTGCCAGTCACACTTAACGGCCTAGTGACACCAATGCATGCAATACGTGGCGCTTACTAATAATAAATAAATGTGATATTGTTCCAGCTACCCGGCAATCAGGACCCCACGGTACACGGTACTTCAAGCCCTTCGGCTGTGGTTCGGAAACCCGCGCAATAGAGGGCATCTGCAGGTGAGCAAAATACCACTGCGCTGTGTTAAATAGCGATCCGTACCCGAAAGTACCGCTATAAAACAAATACTAAGAAGTTGTGAATTATAATTATAGTAATGTAAAAATATATACATACAGATATCAAACTATGATTCGTTTCATACAAAATGTATCCAAACGCCCGCACTAGGAAGCTTGTTAGTTTTTTATATACCTATTCTCATACTTCACAGTAGTTACGCATCCTTCAATTTCTTCCATTCAATCCCAGGAAAGAAAGAAAGAAAGAATTAATTTATTTGCACATTTCAATTATAAACATTTTACAAAAGAACATATAAAAGAAATACAGAGACAGGAAATACCCAAGTACCCATTTTAACTACACATTAACTGTCTATACCTACATAAAAATGAAGCGTCAAATAAATAAAATTAAAAGTCTGTTCTAAATAAATAGGGTTCTTCAAGTTCGGTGTGCCATTTGCACAATACGAAACTAAGATTTCATTAAAATCTTTCACTTATTGGACAAAGGTTACATTTTATTTCCAAAGCTAACAAACTAGTGCTAAGTTTATACTATAAGCAATACCGTAACGGCGCGGCGTGTTGCTGTAATGTACCTTTATCTTATTTTTAGACTAAAATTATTTTATTGTTGTAATACTACTTTTGTTCCAATAAGCCTTTTTGTGTTAATTATTAAATATGTGAGAGGTCGGGTCAACATAATATAGGCTATATATTATCACGTGGGTGGAGCTATGAATCTTTCATTCGGAAAAATTGAGAACCTCCATTTTGGAACTCTGAAATCTATGCAGCCGACGCTGCGGACGGAAGCTAGTACCTAATACCTATATAAATTCTCTTGTCACAATGCTAGTTACCATACTCCTCCGAAACGGCTAGACCGATTCTCATATAGTTATTACTACCAGAGGCAAAAATTTCTATAGCGATTGAAAAATGAAAAATGATAACAAATTAATGCTAATTAAATTTGAGGATTACCCTCGATTTCTCTAGGGCCTCATAATCAGATCCTTCAGAATTAAGGACAAGTAGCCACCTTGGAAGTATAATTATTTCAATTAAACTACGTGATCGTATTGCATACAAAACGAAACATACAATATAATAAAATATTTAGATTTTAATACAGTGTTATGTTAAATACAATGTATACAAATTGAGAACATAACATGACTTAAAAACAAATATACACTGATATACTGTTTATTTTCCTGTCTAATAACTTTGAAAAGGAGGAAATGAAAAATTTCACTTTCCACAATAACTTGCAGTGGGCTTCTTGGCCTTAATAAAAGCTGCGCTAGCTTTTATTGCCAACTTTTCCAAGGTATTATTTAAACAAATATGAAAAAATATAAGATTTTACTCAAAATTTTGACAAGATTCATTTGACATTTATAGCATTTGGAAAAACTATAATGGAATAGAAACAGACTATAAGGAATTTATACTAATTTTTACGCTTCTAAAAGTTTATCTGAACGCGATCATCTGATTTGAAAAAATCTTTCTCTGTTAAGTGGCCCTTTTATTGAGGAAGGCTTTAGACTAAGCTGCGACGATTACGTGAGTGAGTAGGTGAAACCACGAGGCCTGGACGAAGACGAGGACGAGGGTTACATTTTGGTCACCGGCCAAATTTTCAGGTGTGGTTTAGAATTAATTTTACACCATACTGCCGCTTCACACTTTCGGCGCCTGAGCTTCATATAGGTGCTGAGTGTTGCCTCATAACTCTCATTTTTCTAATGATATTAGCTACTATTTCGTGAGAAAACCCCCGGGTTTTCCCGGACTGATTCTGTCAAACTTATATTTTTATTTTAAATATTGTGTAATTTACAAAATTTTCCAATGAAAGCATCAGAACCGGTTAAGTGCGAATCGGACTTGTACACCATTTTAAAAGTCGACAAACTTATATTTGCACTAATTTTGTATGAAATAAACAACAAATATAAGCCGGAAATGTTTTTTTTTACGAATATATAATATATAATTAACTAATTTATAGCCTTATTCCCTTATTTTTCTATTTCTATTTGAATTGGCTTGTGCCTGTGCGTTTTTAAATTCTTTGAGATTCCAAAGTACATAGTATGTGCATGACAAGCTGCAGGTTACCTTTTGGTTGCGTTGACTTTAACGTATAAATATTAATACGCTGTAAGAGACATTAATTACCTACAGCTTGATCTTGTCACGCGATCTTGAAAATAATCTCTTAACAGACTTACAGACGGGCGGTCAACAAAATGATCTTATAAGAATTATGTTATTTCTTTTTAGTAGAGAATACGAAGTAAGACCCGTCTGTTAACCAGGTGAAAATTGTATTTTTGGATATTAAATATGTTTGTTAATGTTCATCAATATGGTTGCCTTTAAAAAAATGTAATTTAAAAAATATTTGATTTAAATTTTAAAACATAAAATTTTTCGTAATAATTGCACCTATCTGTTCACCACGATGTATATATATTAATATGTAGCAAAATTTATGATGAGTTAAATAGTAAGGGTCACTAATTTTACTTTTTTTTTTTGTTGACGCAGGGGAATGCCTTTACGCACGCTACCCAGGAGCCCGGGTGGCTCAACCGGGTCCAGTGTCGGGCTCGACCACTGGGTTGCCCCTACCGACTAAACCCCTGCGGGTGCCTTGAGCCGCTATTATTGGAGGGGCCCGGATCTGAAAGCAACAGGGCGCCTTCAGCGACAGGCTGGCCTCGGTGAAAAGGCCAGACTCCTCCTCCTTAGGGACTGTCCGGCTGCCTTTGAACAGTCCCTAACCACTCCTCCACCACGTAATCCACCACGTTGGAACCGTGCAATGGGATCAGATTCCCATCCTAACCCCTGGCCCCAATGCTCCAACAGAGCTCACCACGCCGGTCGTCCGAATCCACTCCGCCATCTGCTGATTCAGAGGGACGGGTGGAGGACCTCTGGCATTGGCTGGTCCCATCCGCTGGGCGGCGAACCAGCCATTATACGCCCGCAGAGGACAGGGATGACGGCAACGACACACCGCATCTCCTCTTCCTCTGCAGCCCCACCCCCAACGCATCAGACGGTGCGCCCCCGTTCGGTCGCGGGAGATAGGGTGCAAGGCAACGACACAGCGAGACACCTCTCCTCCCGCGACCCCTCCTCCATGGACGCATCCAGAGCGGGCCCCAGCGAAGCCCACCCGACGCGTCCCCACCCGGGATCCCTCTTGGTCACCGTGGTTGTCCAAGCCACGGCTACTAAGCCCCCTCACCACAACAAGGTGGAGATCCGTTTTGCTACTTTGGAAGCGTCTATCTTTCAAACAATTGATTTTGACGAAAAATGGTAACCTTAATGTCACTTTTAAAGACCTATTCATAAACACCCCTCACTAGATTGGATGAAAATAAATATATTTAGATTTATGGAGTTCTATATATGGAGTCCCCCTTGTTGCTTTTTCATTTATATATTTTTATTCTAAACTCAAATAGCGGTTCACAGAATACATCAGTCTACAAAGATGCAACTGCTTTGGCTACGGAACCCTAAAAACGTGCTAAAAAGAAAAATAAACGGAAATTTTTTTTAATGATTTATTAACACGTGAATATATTTTGTTATCCAACAGCGGGATCATCGTTACCACATTTTAGCACCTGCACATTCCCAAACGCCCACGCGCCACGGAACAATTTACCAATGTCTGCCTATTTTTGTTGGCATTCAAATTTTTTGTGACAATTTCCGAACGTTTCTATCGCTCGTCGATTTTTAAAATGCCATTTGTGTCCCGCACGTTTGTTTATGGTCGGCGTCCGGCACAGATAAAAAAAAGAATCCGTATAAACTTCACATTTGGAAAAATAATGAACTTCTATTTTTTTTTTGTGATATGCGAGATCCGAGGTATTCGCTTATTAATTGCTCGGGCTCGTACAATATGTCATGTTTTATACCAGCAATTTTCGCCCGATTTACGTTTTTACGTAGACCTCCATTTCCTATTTAAAAATTTGGAGTTCAATGGTGAAATTGTATTTACACTAATGTGTAGGTTAATACCTATGAATTTACATTTACGTAAGGACACAAACGTTTGGTGGCATGCGCTGTGTCTTGCAGGAAAGTTCTGATACCTAGTGGAGTGCCTGGAGCGTATAAAACCGTGAAACCTCGGAATAGAGTTACAGTGAATGGATTAATATGATCGATGTGGGATATTGTTTTTTAAACTATAAATTAAAAAAAACACGGGATGATCGGTGTCGTATATGAGCGCGTTTACTGTAAGGCTGTCACACACTAAGCAGATACAATAAGGTTTTATCTTCGTACAAAACCATCATCACCTTCAATGTCTGTGTCTATGGGGTAGGTACTTCACGGTAAAATATAAGTTATCTGCGTAGTGTGTGGTGCTCCTTGAGTTCATATATATATAATATATATAGCTATATCGCGTATATATATATTCTAGCGTAATATATATACGCGATATTGACAGATATGCTCTCAGATACATACAGGGTGTGGCGTAAAGAATGGATATACCGGAACCGGTGGATGCCCCTCCTTGTGGGCTATTCGAAAAAAATATTTTTATTCTTTTTGGTTTGAATTTTTTAAAAAAAGTGGGATAAATAACATTTTTTCAAAATAAAGCGACTCTTACTCACTAATTTTGCTATAGTAGTCACAAATTTTGAAATTTTTGTATTTTGTTTTTTTTATTATGCAGCTAAATAACTATTTCATTGATAAAATAAATTTGTGACAACTATAGCAAAATTAGTGAGTAAGAGTCGCTTAATTTTGAAAAAATGT
>LUGF01041539.1:100595-110969 GCA_001625245.1 Calycopis cecrops
TACAAATTCGATTCTCAAAGCGATTTATTGTTTCATACAATACGTATATATTTAATATAATATATATTTCAGTATAATATTAGATTATGTATAGTAAATAACAACACCATTTTTGAAGTCCGAAATCCACGCGGGCGAAGCCGCGGGCGGAAGCTAGTTATGTTTATATATGTATCCATGTGCCTATATATTTGTAACAGGACTACTGCAAGAAATCTCATGGTGGAATAAGTAGGTAGTACCTTTGTACCAAGTTTTTAATATTAAGTAAATTATAAGTAAAGATATTCAATTTCTTTTTTATTTCAGGTATATCACATCGAATAACTGAGACGGCGATGGATTTTTTCATGGTCATAGTCCTTTGTGGTTATTCAGTTACTGTATATTTATTATGGAAAGATCATTTCGTCATGTGGAACCGATGGAGGCGTGCCAATGTGAATGTCCGACTTCTGCTGACACCTGACGCAAACCCCGTACCATTCGTCCCTAGAGCTAGATATAACGTTGTTTAATATACTATTTCAAAATATATTTTATGGTATTTATTAAAGAAAATTTTTATTAGAAAAGTAGGTATATTTTTGTAAAACTTTTAGAAATACATACCTACTTTCTTCGTAATAATATAAAAAATTACTATACTCGCTTGTTACAATGTGAAAAAAATGTTAACTAAAAAACTGTTAAATCTCTTCTTTGGGAGGCATCTTTGATGCCCCGGACTCTGTTGATCTTAGTCCAAAACTCACTATACGGTATATTCATTTGCATTACTTACACACGATAGATAGGATTCTCTAGTTGCTAGAACGTCGAATTTTAAAGAGGTCAATCAATGCCTTTGTGTCAGGATACCGGAGTAAAGTGACAGTTTGCTATCGCGTTTCGTGCGGTATTAGAGCAGCTGGTGGCCCATGGAACGGTAAAGAGGAAAGGTGCATCATGTCTATAAGCGTACGAACAGTACCTAGTCTGAAAATAGCTCCGTTAGCTCAACTGTCCCCTAATACTTTATAAAAAAGTATGTTTTTGGGGTTCATTGCAACATAATGAATATTGATTTTTTTTTCCGTATTTCGAGATTGCTGGCATATTTCCAATTCGCGAGCAGACAAACAGACAGACGAATTACGAACAAACAGACTAGTCACTCGCTCTAGCGTTATTTTGAGGCAACTAGATATTTAACGCTCATAAATAGTTTTGCTATGTAATGCAGATGCCCTATAAGTTAAATGCAAAGCAACCTACAGTAGGTAGTTTAAATTGTTAATTGAGACATTGCAAGCCTTGTAAACTTTTATATTCTTTAGTGCTAATTATATAATATAAAGATAGTTTAAATGCAAACATTTCAATATTCAAGTCTTTGGTTTGGTTTCGGCATGTTTACATATTTTATGAACACTGTCCCTCCGAGTCATTAAATGGAAAGCAATTATCACAAGCAACTATATTTTATCCATAGAGCAGAAAAAAATGAAATCAATTCTCGCTGATATTGACGTCAATGTCATAAAATGTGATTAAATCAGTGCTGCTAGCATCTAGGTAATTTCCCAACTAATTAGGCAAATAACGAGTAATTAAAAAAATGGTTAAATAAAAAAAATTGATAATGAAATTTCTAGTTGAATTTAGTTATCAGTTTTTTAGAACGGCTATTTACTAACAATTACAGATATGAAAGTTTACAAGGTGAATTTCAATTAATAACACTAGTCTACGAAACTTAACATTTTGTTTACCTTTAAAACAAACCTTGTTATTTTAATAATTTGAGGTCGCTAAATGCGAAAATACAAACCAAATTTTAAAGTTCTTATTTTAAAAATATTTCTGGTATCGAAATATATGACTTTAGAGTAAAATTTCATAGAATATAAATTATTTAGTTATAAAAAAGATATTAAGTTCATTACATTTTAATATTTTTGTACATAACACTGAGTATTTCATAATATTTACGAAGTATTTAGCGTTGTTTTTTTCCAGAATTTCTTTTTTGCCATTTGTTTTTTGTAATCAGCTTTAGGAGTATCTTTACTCAAGTTCCAGCGGTAGTCCTCTATCATAGACTCATAACATCGGCTATTGTATCTGTTTTCTATTGTCAATATGTCTTGTCTACGTAGGTACCACAAAATTATTTAAAATCTCTTAATATAAAGTGACATCTACCAAGTTACCCGGTATTATCTTAAATGTGATATAAATTAATAATGAGAGCTAACTATTAATTTTAACGTCTATATTTAGATTAAGGGGCCAAATACTATAGATATAGTGCAGTTTGAGTCAAAAGGCAATTTTCATGTTGACTAGTGCTATTATAAAAAAAAGAGAATTTTAATTATGTACAAAATAAAATTTATAAAGTTAAGCTATTTATTTATTTATTAGTGCTAGGCTACTGTATAAAAAAAGTGTAAAAAGAGTTATAAATTAATAAATAATTGTCGTGCAAAATAAAATCTTTATGGCAAACGGGTAACAAGTACGAAATTGATATCTGCTCAACGGCAACACTGAGTCAGCTCAACCGTCATTCGTCAAACAACAAACTTCACCAACTTCACAACTCACATTCACAAACTATTTGTATTAGGTACATTGATATTGTTTGAAAATACGCGACCGGCGACTGTGTTGGGGGTAATATTTTTGGTGATTTATTTAGTTAGTGAATGTGAATTTAACTAATATATTACATAAACTAATAAAGAGTCAATTTTATTACTGTATTTGTTATTCATAATTATTGTATAAAAGTAACGTAAAAATGAGTTTTTCGTTTGGACAACCTACCACTACCGGCTCTACCTTCGGTACACCTACTACTACTGGTCAGTATTCTTCCATATTTATAAATACAAGTCATATATGCTCCAATACTAAAATTTCGTATATTTTTCTACAATTTTAAGGCTTTGCTTGTATTGGCAATTCAAATACTAACCTAACTTTTATGTTATATGTTTTATAAAACGTGATACTAGTAATGCACATTTTATGGTCTAAATATGGCTAATAGTAAATAGTGGTAATTTATGATAGGGCCAGCCCTACATAGCTTTAAACAGGCAGGTATGCTGAAGATACAGTTTCTTGCCACTTAAACTGCACAGTCTGACAGATGACAGGACTGTACAGTTACTGACTTTCAAATGCACATCTATGAGTATTTATTTATTATTTAGCCAATAATCTAATAAATGTGTTCTGATTGCTATTTACTAGTATAAACATTCGACTACATTTAGCAGACTTGTTAATAATTTTTCATGAGTCAATATGTACCAATAAGCACTAGGTTCTCCCAAGAGGTTATTGTGTGCTCTTAAAGTGACATACATGCGAGCAAACATCTAGCAAATATTTTCTACCTTACAGTTATCATGGCCTGAAATTATACTTCCTGAGATTATCATTACACCATCACTGAACTATTTAAAGGATAAACTAGACACACTAGAACTACTAGAACTAGCTACGGTGGTTTCAATAAAATAATAATAATTATTATTATTATTTTTGCCAGTACTGCAATCAAAATGACAACAATAAAATTGAGAACCGTCTGATTTGACTCAGTTGTACAAGTTTACACAATGTATCTGCATAGAATTTGAATGTGTTAACTTTTTTACTACCTAATAAAAATTTACAAGGTTTTATTATACATTCACAGACAACAAAGGAAGTATATTTGGAGGTGCAACCAGTACCCCATCTTTTGGTGCTTTCTCATTTGGAGCTAAAACCACAACCACTAGTAACTTATGTGAGTAATTTAGTAAGTAAGCTCTTTTCATGGGTGATTTATTTGAAATATGCCCTGACTTATTGTCTGTGCTATCAAAATATATAACTGCTAAATAATACTATTATCATAGTTAAATTTTGTGGTGGTAGCTTATAAATAATTTCATCCTAGCCGATTTCGTCTGCAGCAGACGTCTATACATATAGATGAGCCATCTGCGCAGGACATATTATAGTGCTCAGGTGTGCGCGCAAGCACAAGTGCACTCTATGAGTCTATTACCTTATCCTCATATTTCTATGGAACAACAGTACGACACGATCGGAGAGAAATCAGGCTTAGGGCTTAAAGCCACGTACAGTGCGCCTCGTGCGAGCGCACAGCTTGCACCGAGGCCGAGTTCGCAACAATCGTTCGACGCGAAAGCTCACTGTGAGTACATGTACACACATCCCGAGGCAAGCTACACGAACCATTTGTAACGTATGCCTCGCAATGTCTCTATGCGGCTAAACATGCTCTCCTAGCCACCGGGGTGAAACACCGCCAACTTTCAGACTCTGGACTGTTATTAGAAATCAAAATTTTCCAATTACAATTTCTGGTCCAACCCGGGATTTGAACTCTGTGGTTGAACACGCTTACCACTTGACCATGAGACAGTCAAAATGCTTTGGCAATTGAACCAAAAGATGGTAGCTTATATGAACTAGACCACTGTAAAGTCTTTTTTTTTTTTAATATTGAGCTAAATGAAGGTCGCAACTTCGCAAATGAACATCCCGTTATTATATGTGATGCAACAGATAATAATCCAATACTAATTCAATCCTTGTCATCACTTTCAGTTACTTCACCAACTACAACCACTACATCAGCTTTTGGAGCTACTAAACCAAGTGGATTTGGGTTCAGTGCTCCTCCTAATCAAACTGTAGGCAGCCCTGCTTTCGGACAAGCACAGCAGGTAATTTGTATTACAGTCCTAACACTGGAATCTCCATCCTCTGTACAATCATTTGAATATACAATTATCGAAATGATGAATTACTTTATCTACATTTATCATATTATGATGGTAAGAAAGGTATGTCCTTGATGTTTGTTAGCTAGAGAAAAAGCATATATATATATATAATCTTGCAGCACAGCGGACACTGGAGTAGTTCCTCATGGGACTAGGTCGAATCCCGACAATCGCGTTGCTCTCTCGAAGTTGATTATGCAACTTCCAAATAAACCGAGGGAAGTGGTGGCTGGGGCGAAATTTTCTTCAGATGGTACAAATATACTGGAGGAGGATGTTTCATTTTCACCATATAAATTCTCATAAAGATGAATTATCTCTTAAAAGTATGCTTCACTTAACCACTGTCTGCATATAAGATTTATTTACTTATTATAATACATTAGAATTAGATGAAACAAAAAAGTTCTACTAAAACTTTGTTTCCTATATTTCAGCAAGCTGCCCCACAAAGTTCGTTATTTGGTGGCAATCAACAAAAACAAACAACTCCTGCATTTGGAGCCCCTGCACCAGCTTCACAAGGTATTTCTTGTTTCTAGACCAAAAAGTAGGTAAATTTTAGTAGATACCTGTTTTCATTGTGTGTAAAAACCCAAGAAATACACACCTTTTGCTTTTCCATAACACTTTCATTAAAAGATCAAAAGAATCTTTCAATACAGACATTTTATCCTAAAATTATTAGAAAAAAAAATATTGAATTTATTAATATTTAATTTATCTATTACCATCTACATACAACTGTAAATAAAAAAAACTTATTTTGTTATTGCAGTATACAGTACTATTTTCGAAGAACTTGTCAGGGTTAAGAAATATGATTTTAATCATTTCCCCCTTAATGCGACTAGTAAATTCGTCTAAGGATGCATTGACATTTAATTCATATTTATTTGCATCATTTTACGCTGCCCTAAAGAATTAACATTGTAAAGCAGCAGCCCGCGACGTTTACCTTGAGGCCAGTGAATGTATTGTAAATAAGTTATAAATATCAAAATGATATTGGGCCTCTAGTCTTTTTATCACAAGTGTGACCCACCCTTAGTTTATTTTGCCGCTTTGTGACCCTTGCCGGCCAAAGGTTGCCAACCACTGCTGTAGCTGTTAACGACTGTTTTAATTAATATGATACAAAAGTACATTTAATACTATTTTTTCTGTGATCGACCCTCAAGGAATCAATTTATTTATTACTAGCTTCCGCCCGCAGCTCCGCCTGCATGGATATCGGACTTTAAAAATGGAGGTTCACAATTCTTCGGAATGAAATATTCACAGCACCTGCCCCGTAGGTGATATGTAGCCTATACGTTGACCCGACCTTTTAATAATATTCGTGCAATATTTGAAGTAAACCCATGCAGTACTTAAAGTTAGCCCGGACATACGTGCAGACAAACAGACAAAAATTCTAAAAACTATAATTTGGTTTCAATATCGATGGTAGGTCATGCCCCAAGTATATATTTCAATTTTCCGACCGCCAGCACAATTATATTATAAAATATTACTGTTTTATAATAGATAAAATATGTAGATATTAAAATAAGTAACTAACTCTTTTGGCTCAGTGACCCGAAGTTAGTCTTGGCCTCCGAAAATTCTAGTTCTCCACGCACGATCTTGCGCAATTTCCCGCCAATTATCGGCTTTGATCTCACGCAAGTCTGCTTCTATACCATGTCACTGCACCGGTACCTGGGACGACCTACTGGTCTACTCCCAGCGGCACAGATACCCTCTAATAAATTAATAATCCTACTAATATTATAAATGCGAAAGTTTGTGTGTATGTTTGTTACTCCTTCACGCAAAAACTGCTGATCCGATTTTCATGAAATTTGGCACACAAATAGAGAGTAACTTGGATTAACACATAGGATAGTTTTTATCCCGAAAAAATGTTTCTATGGGATGCCATGGAATGTTTTTTTATTTTCCACGGGATCGAAATTTACGCGGACGAAACCGCGGAGCGCACCTAGTACGATATAAAAATAATTAATGGTTTTTTATGTATTGCATGTGAAAACTATATAATTATAAATAAATAAAAACCATTGAGTGACCTGGTTACTATTTGGTCGCCAGTCTCCTTTTGACAATACAACTAGCATCATTGCCGATTGTTTGAAATGTAATGAAAATTCTGCATGCACAGCTAACAAGCAGACTTCGGTATTAAGATTTGAATTTCTCATTTCAGCATCTCCCTTTGCTTCGCCGACACAACCAACTTTCTCGTTCGGAAAATCTGGAACAGGATTCGGACTGGCCACACCCACTTCGGGATTCTCTGCACCTCAACTAGGAACTGTATGTTACTCTTTGATAACATTTAATTAATTCGATAATTTCAAAATATTTTTACAAGTATTTTGTAAAATATTTTGAAATAAAAAATATTGGATAGTACTCATTTGAGACTTTCGCGTTGGTTACACATTTCGTAGTTCGTGACCACGCCTGGTTTAACCTAGCCGAAAAGTCCGGCAAAGGTACATGTTTTCGCTAGCACGCTTAATATATATGTATCTCGTTAAAACGCATGAAGTAAGTACTGAGACTTTCGCGTTGGTTACACATTTCGTATCTCGTGACCACCCTGGTGTAACCTGGCCGAAAAGTCCGGCAAAGGTACATGTTTTCGCTAGCACCCTTAATATATATTTATCTTCTTAAAACGCATGAAGTAACTACTGAGACTTTCGCGTTGGAAACAATGATTTTATAGGTGAAAAACGATTTTTTAAGATAACTAAAAGACAACAAACAATATCGATTTGAAATCTTTACCCTTTTAAAATAGTCAAAATGTGGTCATTTTGCGACCTTGAACTTCAAAATCGGTCAACAAATTGTTTAAATAATTGCAAAAATCCGTCATAAACACGCAAGTTTTTAAATATTTTTAATTTTGTTTGTAATGTTCCTGTACGCTTGTAACTGTGCATATAATATATTCCTTCCAACAATTTACACCAACCATAATTTTTTTGTCGAAAAATATTTACAACTTATTGAGTTATTGACAATAAACGCTAATAAAAAATTAAATGTAAAATTAAAATTTATAACTATCCCGTGATCGTAGATACGTCTTATGGGTGCCTATTTTTACGCCTTGACTTATATTTTATGAATATGAAAGTATTGGTCTAATTTCGACCGTTGTCGTCTTTAAAAGGGCCTCCGAAAAATGGCGCATTTTTGGTCAACACGTTTTCGCATTTTGCCAAGCGGCAATTTTTTCTATCGATGTGAAAATTTATATTTGAGTTCCGACGATTTTTTAACTATTTAAAAAAAAATTAAAGCTCTATCTCTATTGGGGGCGAAGATAATTTTTTTATTTATAAAAATCATAATTTGTTTATTTATGAATATTAAGAATCGAACCTCAGGCTACCTCTAGTACGATACTTAAACTGCTATAAAAATATTATTTGCCAGAAAAAGTGATTCCAGAAGTTGTTAATTAATGTTTTGTCAGCCATGTACGCGCGACGCGTGTGTGACGTCAACGACAGGGCATACAAAACATTAATTAACAACTTCTGGAAACACTTTTTCTGGTAAATAATATTTTTATAGCAGAGTTTTCGTATCGTACTAGAGGTAGCCTGAGTTTCGATCCTTAATATTCATAAATAAACAAATTATGATTTTTATAAATAAAAAAATTATCTTCGCTACCAATAGAAATAGAGCTTTAATTTTTTTTTAAATATTAAAAAAATCGTCGAAACTCAAATATAAATTTTCACATCGATACAAAAAATTGCCGCTTTGCAAAATGCGAAAACGTGCGGACGAAAAATGGGCCATTTTTCGGAGACCATTTTAAAGACGACAACGGTCGAAATTGGACCAATACTTTCATATTCATACAATATAAGTCAAGCCGCAAAAAATAAGTACCCATAAGACGACTACGACCACGGGAAGGTTATAAATTTTTATTTTACATTAATTTTTTTTAGCGTTTATTGTCAATAACTCAAAAAGTTGTAAATATTTTTGGACAATAATGGTAGGTATGTGTAAGTTGTTAAAAGGAATATTTATGCACAGTTACAAGTGTACAGGAACATTATAAACAAAATTAAAAATATTTAAAAACTTGCGTGTTTTTGATGGTTTTTTGCAATTATTTAAACAAATTGTTGACCGATTTTGAAGTTCAAAGTCGCAAAATGACCACATTTTGATCATTTTAAAAGGATAAAGATTTCAAATCGATATTGTTTGTTGTCTTTTAGTTATCTTCAAAAAAACCGTTTTTCACCTATAAAACCATTGTTTAAACAATCTTATGCAACTCCAAAAATGACACACTAAATTTTCTCTCATTGTGTGAACAGACCAACCCATTTTTCCGCATTACTTGCTGGATCTAATTACAGTAAATTTTAAGGCTTCTTTGCCTCTCTCTTAAAACGCATGAAGTAAGTACTGAGACTTTCGCGTTGGTTACACATTTCGTAGCTCGTGACCACCCTGGTGTAACCTGGCCGAAAAGTCCGGCAAAGGTACATGTTTTCGCTAGCACGCTTAATATATATGTATCTCGTTAAAACGCATGAAGTAAGTACTGAGACTTTCGCGTTGGTTACACATTTCGTAGCTCGTGACCACGCCTGGTGTAACCTGGCCGAAGAGTCCGGCAAAGGTACATGTTTTCGCTAGCACGCTTAATACATATTTATCTTGTTAAAACGCATAAAGTAACTACTGAGACTTTCACGTTGGTTACACATTTAGTAGCTCGTGACCACGCTTGGTGTAACGTGGCCGAAAAGTCCGGCAAAAGTACATGTTTTCGCTAGCACGCTTAATATATATTTATCTTGTTAAACGCATGAAGTAACTACTGAGACTTTCGCGTTGGTTACACATTTCGTAGCTCGTGACCACGCCTGGTGTAACCTGGCCGAAAAGTCCGGCAAAGGTACATGTTTTCGCTAGCACGCTTAATATATATGTATCTCGTTAAAACGCATGAAGTAAGTACTGAGACTTTCGCATTGGTTATACATTTCGTAGCTCGTGACCACCCTGGTGTAACCTGGCCGAAAAGTCCGGCAAAGGTACACGTTTTCGCTAGCACGCTTAATATATATGGATCTCGTTAAAACGCATGAAGTAACTACGGAGACTTTCGCGTTGGTTACACATTTCGTAGCTCGTGACCACCCTGGTGTAACCTGGCCGAAAAGTCCGGCAAAGGTACATGTTTTCGCTAGCACCCTTAACCTTTCGGTTACCGCGGACGTTCATGAACGCTTCAAAAACACGCAGCGAACACGTGGTCGGTACCAGAGGTTTTAATATATATTTATCTTGTTAAAACGCATGAAGTAACTACTGAGATTTTCGCGTTGGTTACACATTTCGGAGCTCGTGACCACGCCTGGTGTAACCTGGCCGAAAAGTCCGGCAAAGGTACATATTTTCGCTAGCACTCTTAATATAATATATTTATCTTGTTAAAACGCATGAAGTAACCACAAAACGTATGATGGATAGCATCTGTATTTCACAAATTTCACATTGTCCCTTTATTGTC
>LUGF01041539.1:130619-141158 GCA_001625245.1 Calycopis cecrops
AGTCTTTTTTCCACGTCATGTTGATCCTTCGGTTGATTTCATTTTCATTGCTATCAGATTTGAAAGAAACTAATTTTCCTAAATAAATATATTCATTTACATAATCTATTACTTGTTCTTCTATTTTAATCTTTACCAGTCGGTTATTTGTCATGATTTTAGTTTTACTAGGATTTATCTCTAATCCTATCTTTCTACTCTCTGAATTCAGGCTACATAGCATTTCTTCTAAATTTGTGGCAGACTTGCTAAATAGGTCGGGTAGGTAGTCTGTATGCTTAGATCTTTAAAATTACGCAGCAGATCTTGATGGTTTTTTTTAATAGATACATTGATTCAAGGGAAAGGTTTATATGTATAATAATTCCATTTTTGAGGTCCGAAATCCACGAGAGATCCATCCACCCCATACTGTTGAGCCACTGAATACTTATGAGCCAAATTTCAATCATCACTTTATGGTGGAATGTGAGCGAGAGCCTGCAATGCATTAACGGTACCACCAGTAGGCTGAAGGTAACGTTCTTATACAAGCATTATACAAAATTACAAATGACTGGAAAACTCACCTTCAAATGATTCAACTCTCAAATCCTTAAATCTGGTTGAAACTTTGGCCATGTCTGTTTTAATTTGTAAAGTAAACCTCCCTTCTGCAGATGCCCTCATCATCACCTCGGAGGACATGGTTCTCATCCTGTCTATTGTAGTACGGAGTTGCTTTAGAGGCGGCAGCTCTATACAGATCTAACACATAATACGAATATTTTATACATACATAGGAAAAGGGACAAATTAATAGTAATTACTTATTGATTCTACATATCTATAATAGTGTTATGGAATATAGACTAAAATGGCATGCAGCAGTCAGCATGTACCTAGGTCTATGTAATACATTGAATTACCAATGGTTGTGCATATAAAAGCAAATTACTAGTGCTTACTACATTTGCACATTGATACTATTTACCCAAATCCATCAAACCAATGAAAAAATTCTCGCATATAAACTCTATGCTACCATTGCCAAGAAAATTTTGAACAATAATTTTGGTTATTGTCCAAAAATTCCAAAATACCTTAAGTTTGAATGTATCAACTATAATTAATGGAGAAATTTGAGCCTAGGTGCTAACTTCTAGCTCCCAAGGTTTCTGTTCTAAAACTGTTTTCACTTATTAAAATATTTTAAATTATTATTCAGACAATCTTTCTACAACTATCAATTCAACGATCACAATATAACAGTAAGTACATAATTGATTATTATCTATGTCTACAAAAATATTAAATAATGTAACTAACTAAAAGTATCTTTATCAATGGACAGTTATTGTAATACTTTTACATTCATGAAAAATAAAATGATAATTTAGATTATATTGGTGCTACAAAAATAAATATATATTATATATTAACCATAATATTATATTTTACATGCAATAACAGAATAATTATGCATGTTCTCCCAATTTTTAAACATATATAGCGTATTTTTATGCATATTGTGTAAAATAAGCTTTATATGTATTATGTTGCATATAATCTAGTCACAATTATAATAATCAGGCATTTTTATAATATATTTACATCAGGCTGAGGTATTCTTGGCTCTTGTAGATCTGACCACAACTTTCTCGGCACCACCACAACTGGTACATCATGGGTCACCTGACGTGTTTGCTGAGATGTAGACGATGGCTGAAATGTTATTGATACAAAAATGTATTTAAATTAAATTATGCTAACATTGTACATAACGAGGTTGATTGGGAACTGTCTAAAAGTGGTGTCAAGAGAGTTGCAACCAGTGTGTTTGCACGATAAAAATAATAAAATATATTATGTAAAATAATAAAAAGACTATTGTTGACCTTAAATTTAAATTAGGTTTTATACATAATATGCCTATAGCTTATCACTACTAACAATGTTTCATATGCAATGTGTACTATATAAACTGCTATATCTTCTATAATTTTATTATTATTGTATTTACATATTATTTTAATCGGCAAACGGTAGTTATTCCAACAATTCAACTTCAACTTGTCTTCCGACAAAGGCCTCCTCTAAAGATTTCCATTCGGTTCTCTCTTGCTGTTCGAGTCCATGTTGAACCCACTATTTTCCTGATATCATCTTCCCATCTCTTAGTTTGTCTTCCTCGGGACGAAAGGAATACCTTTTTCAGTCTAGTGGGTACCATTCTATTAGTCTTGCCCTTTTTTTTTTCTCTATCTTGTCATATATCCTGTCCATCTCCACTTTAGTTGTTTATATGTAATGTACCCATTCTGAAATTTAGTTTTCTTCTCTGTCTTATATTTTAACACCTAGTGTACTCTCTCAATTCCGTTTTGTCATACTTTTATTTTCATTGCCAGTTGTTCTGTCAAGGACCAAGTTTGACACCCGTATAGTAAGCATGGTAGAATATACATATTATAAACCTTTCTTTTTGCTTTCACCGGCATTTCTCTGTTCTTCATAACTTCGCTAAGAGATCAATACCATTTACAGATCTTAGTTATTATATCTATAAGAATTGCCAATTGTTGCTCTGCTTATCATAAATAAAACAACATTTACATGTAACATGTAAATTATTATTGATGTTGTTACTTATTGAATTCACGATATTGATTGTTATAATTTGAGAACAACATGTTTATGCCAGTTCTCTTAGTGGGTAGGCAGATGGGACAAATCATGATATTTACACACTCGTCTTGCTACCTCAACATTCATAGCTAATGATAATTCAGTGCCTTACTAGCTGGTGTGTTCGTGTAAATGTTGTAAAAAGTTGTTTTAATTTACATATACATTTAAATAAATGATGTCAAATATCTGGCTGGAGTTTTTGCTATGTAAAGTAAAATGTGTAAATAAAACAAAGAATGTGCAACTGCCATAGTGAATTTCATTTCCATTTTAAACAAACAATCAGATACATACCATTTCAATCTCTAGAGTTAGGCAAGGGCATTGCTTCCTTGTTAGTTTGATTTTTAATGATTTTGCCGTTTTCAAGGTGACCAATGACTTAGATAAATTAGCTAAAACACAATAAAAAGAGAATAAATAAAATATATCAATACGAATAAAATCAACAATCAGTGATACCCTAAGGCCCAAAAAATTCTACCCAATTTAAAAATAAAATTTAAAGATTAAAAATGCCAACATGCTTTCGACTTATTAACGTATTATAAAAAATAATCATATGGACTTTGTTTAAGTTTTCAAACGTATATAACTAAATAATAATGTAATTAATAACTAAATAATAAAAATTGATAGCTATATTATAGCTATTGATCAAAATAAGTAACTAAACTTATTTTGAATTATTTATTGCATTACCTGAAACAATTCCCAAATATATGTCTTTGTGCTCATCGTCAATACCAATTATTTGATACTCTGAGAAAAACATAGCTTGAGGTATTTCGCACCATAACACTGGAGGAGCTGGTCCAATGTCATCGCATACAATAAAGTATAATTGATCATCAGATAGTCTTAAGACGCATTCTTTCGATAGCTTTGATATTGTAGTAACAATGTCTGCAATAAAATTAAGCTCATTTATAAAATAAGAATCTTGACTTGATAATAAATATCAAAGAAGTTTGAATTACTTGTGAATTCTCTCATGGGGCCAGCATCAATCATAATAGCACGAAACTTCATATTATTAAAGTAATTCGTCAAATTTTAGCCTCAAATATATAAGATCGTGATAAATATTTTAAATTCAATACAATCACAAACTAAAAAATAGATAAACACTTTGCAGTAACTTTAGATTTCCCGCGCTTACGAGTTGTCAAGGTTAACTGTCAAGTCAGTAAAAGCAAAGACAATAGCATCCTAAACTGAAGCAAAGACTTGCAATCGGAACATCCAATATTTAGATTTTATTTATTTATTTATTTATTTAATCATTTATGCACACTAAAAATATACATAATAAACTTATTATCTAAAATGCTGGCACAAAGGTACTACTTATTCCATCATTTTGGAATTTCTTCCAGTAGTCCTACTACAAGAAAATCTGATGGTGATTAGCAAAGATAGCGTGTACCATTATATAAACAGAAACATAAATAAAACAAGCAAGCAAATATATTGAATGTGATAAATATATAAAATAACTAAGGTAACAGATAAAATATATACATAGATACATACATATAATTTAAAGATATATTATAAATACATTATACATAATATATAAAATATAACACACTCCAGTAAAATATAAATAAATAAAGATGTGAAACAAGGAAATTAATTAAGTTAGCTTTACGATTAATTCTGATTTAGAAAATGTTCTGCAGAAGAGAAAGTTTTTGTGATCGACAAGGAGAGTCATGAGAATGAGCAAAGGAAAAGCGTTGACGAAGATATGATGGGGAAAAAGGATTGTATAGTATATTATATAGGAAGCATAGAGTGCGAAAATTTCTACGGTGTCGGATACTTAGCCATTTTAACTGTTTGCGGTAATATGTAACATGGTCATATTTTTTTAAACCATAGATAAATCGCAAACCTAAGTTTTGAATTCTTTCAAGTTTGTTTAATACATTTTCGTTGGCATCGGGGTAACAAATATCAGCATAGTCTATGATCGGTTGTTTAAGAGACAGGGCAAGAGAGATTTTGGTTGAAAATGGAAGAAAATTTTGAAGCTTTTTTAGGGAATGGAAAGAGTAATATACTTTTTTACTGATCTCACTCACATAGTTCTTCCAAGAAAGGTTGGAATCAATGATTACTCCTAGGTTTTTTGCTGAATCAGAAATCACAATTTGGGCACCGTCTAAAGTAATAGGTGGTAACGCTGTGATATCTAGTCGATTGCGGATACGAGAACTACCTACAATTAACGCTTTAGATTTTAATGGATTCACAGTGATACCAAATGATCTAGCCCATTCAACAATGCGGTATAGATCTTCATTTATGTGTGTGATAGCTGAAACTGCATCTGGTAACGTAAAGTGGCGATAAATTTGTAAATCATCAGCATAAAGATGATAGAGGATATTACATTAGTTATAGAATTGATGAAGACTGAGAAAAGAAAGGGAGAAAGAACGCCGCCTTGAGGAACTCCTGCACTAAGTTTGTCCCAGTTGGAATAGGACATATTGATCTGAACACGCTGTGAGCGATCGTTAAGGTAGGAATTAAACCAGGCTAGGGCAGAATCAGAAACATTAACAGATTTTAGTACGCCGAGAAGAATGTCGAAATCTATGGAATTAAATGCCTGGCTAAAATCAAGAAGTATGAGGACTGTAAGAGCTTTATTCTCCATGGCGAAGCGAATGTCATCAGTGACGTTTATTTAATTTTTAGGAAATATTCCCTTCAAATTGAATGGAATGTTGGATATATTATGTCCCTCTTTATCTATTTAAGTAAAATTTAATATATAATAATAATAAATTCAAACAATTTTATTCCAATATTAATTTTTTTAATTTTTTTGTTTGAATAATCAAAAAATTCATTGCATAATATAATATTGGTAGACATTACAATTTAGAGTATAAAAAATAAAATCCCCTTGGTCTCACGTGATTTTATTCTGTTCCTTAGAGATCCGATGTAAAAACCTCCAGGCACACCATTAGAAAGAATTTATAAGAATTAATCATAAACATATTATAAAAATAAGTCGCCTGGCTGCGTCCTTCTTTCTGTTTGAACGCGATAAACTCAAAAACTACCGAACGGATTTTTGTACGGTTTTTAACAATAGGAGTGATTCTTAAGGAACATTTAAGTATATAAATTACTATGCTTTTCTGTTAATTAGCAGAAATAGGGCGTTAAATATTGAAGAAAATCTCGCCAACTGGGAGTTTTCCACGCAAACGCCGCGTAAACTAACAAAGATATAGTTGAGTAATGTACTAGCGAATTCAAAATCTATAAAAATGTTACAAAAAGTTCTGAATAACATCTCTATCACTTACAACAGCCACTTTTATGTTACATTTTTTTATTAAAAAAATTACGTTATTTTCAAAGCAGTTTTTTTAGTTCAGTATTAATCCTTCCCACTATGTTTCGTGCACGGTCCCTATTGGATCGGACTATATAATTATGGTGTAATAATATGTTGGAAATTGTATAGGTAGTATGTATTTTATCTTGTATATTTTCAAAATAAGGCTTCGTTGGTTACTTGTAACTGATACGTCTATAAGCTGCTTGTTAATAATGAATAAAATTTAATTTTTTAAATTAAAATTAATAATGAATTCTTAAAATTTTGTCGAAACAAATAACAAAATAATAAAACAAATAAACAGCGAGTGAGTAGTATGTACTATGTTGTGACATTACTGAGATAAACTTCTTTATTTAAAAATTGAGTGTTTAGCTGATGATATTAAAATAATAACATATTATTTTCATCAATTTGTTGTTCCCATGAACGTAGAAAGGTGAACATAAAATGTATATTATTTTGACATAAGTTTTTCATTAAATTATTGATGGCGAAAAGTAACACGCTGGTATTAAAAAAGTGACATTGTATCATAGACAAATTTACTAATGCACTTCCGTTTAAGATCGCGGATGACCTCTATACCTAGCATCATAGACAGCAAGTTGCCAATGTACATAGACTCAACCTTGTTTCTCTTTCTCGAACGATAGTATTTCAAGGAGAGCGACTGAGATAAAAGATATGCTTTTGATTCTAACGAATAATAACGAATTGTGGTTATTTTACCTTAGATTTTATTTATTTATAAAATTAATGTGCAAATTTAACTTATTTATTTATAAATATAGTTTATTTTATATTTGTGATTTAAATGTCTGCCTGAATGCCTAAATATAATCATATAGGAAGATTATATGGAATATAATGCTGTATCAAGGTATGCGTACAAATTACAATCAATAATGTCATCATTGTAAATATTGCACACTTTTACACTTTATAAGATTGTTCTGTAACACTATTTTTACATATCTATAACTAGTTTTCATACTCATGCCAGAAAAACAAGACCTACTATTCTATTATGTTAAGATATAAGCATTTCACTGAAATGTTTACCAAATTGCCGTTGCTTATAACGATTTTCCTTCGAATTCGATCTTCAAATGTTTTAACGGACTTACCTTTTGAAAGCTGATATTTAAAATAATTGTGACAGTAAGGAAATCAACTGCAAAACAATGAATTACGGTTAAAATCTACTTAAAATAACATTTTATTACGCCTAAAAATGAGGCAACTGTCAATGGTAGAAATAAGTTCAATGTCGTTCGACCATTATGCAACGAGTATTATGATTATTTTCGTATTTTAATTTAGTTTCAGATTCAATGAATAGTTTATATAAAAGAAAACGGAGACACAGTTCCACGTTTCTAAAATGTATGTCACGTTGTCTTGTCTATAAATAACGCTACTTAAACACGGACCGAGGAGGTTATAAAGTACCTATTCACAATTCTAACTAGATTTCTAATTTCATTCTTCAGTAATTTCAACATAAGTAAATCGTCAATAAATCACTATATATGACTAAAATTTTTAGATAAAACAATAATAATTTCATATCGATTTTCAGTAGATTGTGAATATTACTCAATACATTGAAACTAATTTGCCAGATATTGTGGTTTTTAGGTACTTATCTAGCCCGACATTTTAAATGCTTGACAGCAGTTCTTTTGCTTTATTGGTCTAATTCAAGTATTTTTTGCAAGACCAGTGCCATGCTTCAATGCGGCCAAATTGGGTCACATTGCGTATCTCAATGTGTGTCCGAAGTTAACAGAAGGCGTCGACTGGTAGTTTGCCCTCTTGTACTATAAAAAGCAGGTAAAATGCGATCTCGCATTTAAAATCTGATATCGTGTTACAAAACCTGCATTCGGTTATCATACTGATACTGCCGCAAATATAGTTGGTAGATTTGATAAAACATGAAGCCTTTCCCGTGTTATCACGTTATTGATATTAATAAAAAAACGTCTATCATAATAACTGCCGAGTTCTCATGAGCTATTGTTATATAGCATTGACGATAGCATCGAGGCCATTTGAGCTACCGCTCACTAGCAGCCGCTGACATCAAAATTGGGGAACCCCGCGGTATCTAGCCATGATATTATTAGTTAAATTATTATATGCAAGAACATGCAAGCAGACGAATTGCGCCGACACTACAGGGGGGGTACCTCTCGCTTACACGAGACAAGCGTAAAATGACAGCTCTGCCGTCCCGACTCCCGTTTCGAGCGGCGCAAAGTACCCTTGGCTTCCATGGAGGTGGGAGGAGGAGGAAGAACAATGCTTCTGTGTCACCTCTATGCGGATGTCAATCTGCTTCGGTAGTCATGAAAATGGCTCCGACTGTTCGTTTATATATGCTCGTATGTGTAAATACGGCACGCATTTATATCTCAGGACATATCATAGTGCACAAATTTCTCTTCCCATCGTAATCTCATGACTAAGCTCATGTCTGTTGTTGAATAAGCTTACCACTAGACCAAGAGGCAGCCATACCATTTCTTAGTCTTATGATTAATCAAAAAGCTAATGGCATCTCTCCCAAATTTTTCTCTAACAAAAAATGTATGCATGAGAGCGCTACGCTCTTACTTTCTGTGAACTTAACAGTGTTTCTAATGGTTCATCAGGGGGTACTGGGGCCTGCACGCCAGCATCTAAAGCGTGTTGATGAATTGCATGGCCCCTGGCGTCGTGATTCGTGAACAACTACACCGGGGCCGCACGACGCTGCCTGCTTAGGGCCTGTTCACATCTCCACGGTACGGCACGAATGGCACGATAAGCCGACTGACGACGTGTGGCCGATGCACTCCCTTAGTTAATGTTTTATTGTACTACTTGTTCACTTCGAGTTGGCACGTACCTTGCATGTTAGGGAAATAGGGATACGTTCGATGTAAATGAAATCAAATATTATAAAATATAAATATTATATAATAATAATATAAATATTGCAGTTTAGTAAGTAGCTGTGCCATGCTGCATGGCAGCCGAATTTGGCCGGTACGACCTGGAAGGTACCTCTCGCTCACATGATACCGCCGCGCTGTAAAGTGACGGCTATGTTGTGTCGTGTGCATCGACGACAATCGACATCAACGCGCCGTTACCCGGCGACGCGCCGTAGTCCGAGTACTGGCACGTCGTGGCACGGTGCCGTGCCGTTCCACGGGAACCGTGCCGTACCATGGAGACGTGGACAGGCCCTTAGATGTAGCAGCATGCATCGCAGATGAATTGTGCTGTCACAAGTCACAACTAGGCTTGCCAACTTGAAATCACGAATTTGTGGGAAATAATGATTTCAAATGCGGGGCAAGGGTTAAAACAGCGAGACCCAACTAGTGATGGGCGATTGTTGCAATTAGTCTTGAGAATAGCGAATGCGCTTTTTTTTTAGGTCGCGAGGTAGACTACAATATACAATACCGCTCACAGTCTGGTGCATGCGCCTCGTGCATCGATTGTTATTCGATTACTAGTGAAATAGCGTAAATAACTTTTTTTTAACACTTTGTCAAGAACATTTTAAATTTGATACTTTCTAAATAACTATTCTTTGCGTGGCCTATCATTTGGCCGGCCGGCTATTGGTGGTGGTCGTAAAGCGGGACAATTAGCGTCCCGCTCATACGCTAAGGGGGACGTATTTAATAGGGGATCAGAGCGGGACGTCCCGCGTAATGCGCGACGTTTGGCAAGCCTAGTCACAACCCCGCAGGTTGTGACGGCACAAATTATCTCTCGCTTTGATGATGCCAGTAACGCTTGCGTCAATCGTTCAAGGTCACCCGTTAAATGCCTACCGCTTCGGTTATTGTCTGCGAACGATACTGGGCTGCCGCATGCTCTTGTTTTGATAATTATATTGAACGATAACATAACAACTTAACAGATTTCAGAAGTTTTACTAAAGGGGCCCTTTTATGGCCATTAAGTCTTACGGGGCCTAGAGATGGACCCGGCACTGAATACGGCTGCTTTGTAATAGCACACAATAAAGAATAATATGCCTAATTTGAATATGTCATTGTACTACTTAAAATTATAATGTACTAGCTGTTACCCGCCGCTTCGCTTGCCGATGGCATTCTTCAGTCCTTCGACTATCCTCCGATTTAATGTCAAAGGACAAAGAAACAAACAAACAAACACGCCTTCGCATTTATAATATTAATATGGATTACCGTTTTGCAGCATGGGAGAGCAAGGCACCAAATCATATTTGCAGTTCCAGATTGAAAAACTGAAGGCGTTGCAAGCGAAGCTCTCTACAGATGCAGAGGAGGACTATGTTATAATAAAAGAAGAACAGTGAGTTAATCTTTATTACTATGTTGAGGTCATAAATAAGCTATGCTGTCTTGTTTCGTGCGGCTTGTGAAAAGAAGTGAAAGAGAGCAACGTCTGTGTAAAAATTGTGCGGGCTTACATAAGGGTCATTAGTCATTAATAACTACAAC
>LUGF01041539.1:152616-184701 GCA_001625245.1 Calycopis cecrops
GGTGAAACGCACATTCGGAGCAAATTTTAATGACTACCGACGCCCATAGATATCCACAGCTGTCAGTTGTCACTTTAGGCCTGTCTCGCGTAAGGAAGAGGTACCTTACCGGTCGTGCGGGCCCAATTCGGCTGCATGCTAGCATGCAGTGTGGCACTACCTCTGACAAAATGTAATCATATAATGACCCAATTAATTCAAATAATTATTTATGATTTCTTTATCTGTCAATGTTTAATTTAGTCTTAATATATTTTTTTATGTACCTACATAAAGCAGGATAAAAGATATGATCGTCAAATCCCAAATAAACCACCATAACCATCATACTCATCTGTCGAGATCGAGAGCTAAAAGAAAAATAAAGAGCTTTGCGATGGTCTAATGTGTGAGCTCGCGCGTTGTGTACAAGCTAGGTATGGCCTATGGCAGGGGTTCCTAACCTTTTCTTAACTAGGGACCACTTATATGTATACATAGCTGCGCTCCGCGCTTTCATCCTCGTAAATTTCGATCCCGTGGAAAATAGAAAATCATCCTATGGCATCCAATAGGAACATTTTTTCGGGATAAAAACTATCCTATATGTTAATCCAAGTTACCCTCTATGTGTGCCAAATTTTATGAAAATCGGTTCAGCAGTTTTTGTGTGAAGGAGTAACAAACAAACAAACACACAAACTTGAAAATTCTCACTCACTGCACGGAAACCAACGACTTACAGCCCGTTAAATTTAAAATCATACGCGGAGCATATTTTGGCTACTGCGAACCACTGGTGGTCCACGGAACACTGGTTGGGTACCATTGGCCTATGGGGAAGACAGCTTGTTAGTATTGGGTATTATGCATTATCATTTGGTTGAGTGGCAGTTCAAATAATAGCTGTACAAAACTCGACTCACACTTCGCCTCAAGCTGAGTTTTTGTTCCTCGAAACTATTTACGTTACGAATGTTGCCACAATCGCCAAATTTAAATAAGCTCGCCGGACGTGACCTTCAACTCCGGATTATCCTGCGTGGTGCGTGCTTGCCGAGACCTTGAGGTCCGCCAAGGTCTCACGTACAATACCTATCTGATGAGGTTCGGAAATAGGATAGACCTCATAACATTCATACCTAAAATGTATTTTATATTCATTATTCGTCATCTTCATTCATAATCACTATTAAAATATAATCTGTACGCTGTTTTATTCATTGAATCGTCATTTAATACAACAGACAGTGGGGACTTGCTGACCGCGTGAAAACAGTGTGTCAGCTTCGACATGCAACCGGAGTTTACCCCGTAGGAACTAGGAACGGATATTTTGCAAGAGGTAGTGCCACACTGCATGCTTGCATGCAGTCGAATTGGGCCGGCACGACCGGGGAGGTACCTCTCGCTTACACGAGACTGGCGTAAAGTGACAGCTGTGCTGTCGCGTTTCGTGCGGTGTGTAAGTAGCCGGTGGCCCATGGGGGTGGGAGGAGAAAAAGGGCAACGAAGGGAAAAGAGGGCAACGCATCTGTATAGCCTCTATGCGGATGTTTGTGGGCGTCGGTAGTCATGAAAATGGCTCCGGCTGCTCGTTTGCCCTCCTATATCATTAAAAAAAAAAATTTAAAAACATGACTAATTGAAAAAGGTGCGCAATAGACGTAAGCGCGGCTAGTGCTACGCGCTATTGGTCGATCGCTGTTTCACACGATTCCACTCCTCATATTTCATTTTTAAAAACGTTTTTAAGGTTTTTTTTACCTTTATAACATTTTAATGTAATTAAACTCCAATAAACTCCAGAAAAAATGATTGTTTTAAAAGAACATAGACGATTGCATATGATTAAGAACATAATATTACAATAACTATTTCCTAAAACGATATCGGGTCTCTCGTTATACGACCTATGAAAATGAAGTAATCATGTTCCTCTTCAAAAGTAATACCTACCTATAAAACCCAAAGCACGAACAAATTCAAGTTCAAGGGTCGGTAAAAAGTCTATTGCCACATCAACTTTATTCTAATCATTTTTCCCATGCAAGGATAAGGAAAAACAACTTGTGTTGACCGCGCAACCCCTCCGAGGTAAACGACCATTGCCTGAGGGTGGCACCCCCAAAGGTTCGATGCCTTAATTGCTTCACGTGAATCGGCAGATGGCAGTCAAGGTGCTACTGAGTGATGACCTTTATGTAACTTGTCGATAAAAAATATCGTGGCAATAGAAAAATATCTAAGTTATTCGATCGTGTTGGAATAAGAATATGTTTTGAATTAATCGGTATATGTATATTTAACTTTACACCGTTCTTTAGTTAATTAATGAACGAGCAGTTAATAGATTATTATTAAAAAGATATGGAAAGATTGCCACATGCGTAACCTATTTTTGAACTATTGTGGGCTTTGATAGATTTATATTTTAGATATAATTTAAGGAGGAAAGCTAGATATAAGTATTATGTATGTATAATTCGTCATAATGATGTTTTTAATATATGTACCTAGATTTAAATTCAGACCTTGTTTTACTTAACCCAATTTTTAGAATTATTTATAAATTTAACAGCGCAGTTTCCCACAACAAATAAGTCCTAGTATCATTGTCATTGCACCCGTCCCATTGTTTTATAATTACTTTATATTTTAAATATATTATTTTTCATTTTATATTATAACGCACCATCATTAATATCGATATCGATCAGCCGTTGACGTACATCCTTATCTAACGGAGTTACTCTATGAATACCGATGTAATTGGGGTGGTGCAACTCGTAACTTTCACACGATAATATTTAAAATGACAGAACAACTGCTTCAGGGCATGCAATGATGTCTCATAGTTATTCACTTTTTGTAGCATTAGTTGACATTTCAAAACACTTTATAGCGAATGCCTGTGATATAGACGGGAAACATAATTACAACACGAACTTAATTACTGCCAAGTGTAATGTAATTTTTAAACAATTCTTGTGTCTTGTGTGTGTGTCACACACACTGAACTGCTGTTTGTATTTTCATTTTCTAAAATAATTTCATAACAAGGCGCTTACGCTCGTAAGTGTCATGGCGTCTGCTTTATGGTCACCGCACACTTATCAACTCTGAAAGGGAACGTAAACGTATCGCCTCGAGCCGTTCAGTATTCTTTGTATCAAACTCCATGCTGCAACACACACTAATAGGAAACGTAATGTAAGCGCCTCGCCTTGAAAAGTGAAGGCGATACGTTTACGTTCCCCGAGTTATTAAGTGTGCGTTGAACATTAAAGTTTGACGTCACTTAAACGCATTTACTGAAAAGTGACCTCAAACTATAATATAGCCACGATTCGCGTAGCAGAAATATAGCCCGATCCTAGTATTGAATACTATAATATTAATATTATAATTATAAGATATAATATTAATCTTATGGTTATATTTGAACCTGGTGGTTTTATAAGTAACTAGCTGCACCCCGCTGTTTCACCCGCGGTTTCGATATACTGGAAAATCTTCCCATGGCATCCCATAGGGACATTTTTTCGGGATAAAAACTATCCTATGTGTTAATCTGTGTTACCCTCTATGTGTGTGCCAAATCTCATGAAAATCAGTTCAGCAGTTTTTGCGTGAGGGAGTAACAAACAAACAAACAAACATACAAACTTTCGCATTTATAATATTAACTAGCTGCGCCCCGCGGCTTCGCCCGCGTAAATTTCGATATCGTGGAAAATCATTCCATGGCATCCCTCAGGAACATTTTTTCGGGATAAAAGCTCCTATGTTACTTCTAATACCTCCAAGAACATGTGTACAAAATTTCATGATGATCGGTTGAGCAGTTTTCGCGTGAAAGGGTAACAAACAAACATACATTCGCATTTATAATATTAGTAGGGATAAGATTTAACACTCTTTTTCTTTAAAATATTTTAGTTATTGATTTTGCTAAGTGTTACCCGTCGTCATTTTCATTACTATCTCCGACTCTAACATTGTCCAATGTACTTAACATTACATAGATGTAAGCAAGAAATGTTGAAAGGAAAAGTTTTCCTCTCTTCTAGCGGTCAAACAAAACCATTCTGATTTTGGTTGTTCATAAGTCAACCGCTCTGAACTGTTGATAAGACCAGTCTTGTAAGATTTACCACTTTTAACCACGTGACTTTTTGAATCATGAGCAAATTAGAATAAAAATGATACTTTACATTTACCTAGTCTAGTCATAAGTTCTGTTACAAAGAAAATATAGTGTATTCGGCTAATTCCGAAAATCGGGATATTCCGAATATTGCTATTTTCTCCCGAACGAAGCAATACTTTTTGCTCTGGCAGCATTCATCTAGTCGCCATTTTAATCCTTTCGCCCCTTTCATCATCTCAAGACACTACGTAGGAGTACACACGAGCGACATGAAATTTTCGTCAACAACTGTTTTTTCGCGCGTTTTTGGATTTTCGGCATACAAAAAAGCATGATGTACCTTCTACCTAAACTTAATAAAGTTCATTTTTGGACATCATTCGGAATTAACCGAATTTATTCGGAATTACCCTTGTAAAAAAAAAAGTCTTATTTTGAAAACCCTATATCTCCAAACTTAGAGAGTACTAATAAAGGTCTTGGTAATAATTTTTTATTTTTTATCCGCTCACCACGCCGCAATTCGCACCGCTGTGGTCGTGAACGCGCTGTAAAAAAAGATTTCTTGAGCGACTCAATATTTGGCTGACTCTTAGAGTAGGCCATGTTCTCTAGCACATACCATAATTTATAGTCCACAGGGTTTAAGTCCGGACTAGCCGAAGGCCAAACATCAGACTTTATGAAGTCTGGAACATTGGCTCTAGCCAAATTTGGGTAGTGCGAGCCTTATTATGACCCGGGGCTGAATCCTTTTGGAATGTCCACACTTTGTTTTTGAATAAGGCGTTGTTGATAGGCTAACTACCGCTTCAACACGGTATCTTGATACACTCTGGCTGAGGTTTTCACTCCTTTTTCGCAAAAGCTGGCAAAAGTTTTGTAAACCCTTGGTAGGATAGGAGACACCCCGCCAAACTGTAACGTATGCTGAATGACGGCCTCGCTGAACTTTGTCCACTACCTCGGAAGCGTCATTAGGGCTGTGTGCATACACTCAATCATTTTATTTGTGTAATGCTCCTCGATTGTAAAAAAAATCATCGGTAAAGGTATTTTTTTTGTTTTTCGTCCGCGTATCGCAATAACGGCTGATTTGATCTTTCGATTTTCTATTGTTTTAGTGCCTGATTTAAGATATGTCATGTGTATCTCTATTAAGCCCCTAGACCTGAGTCTTGTTTGATAATCCGAGAAAGTGTCCCGGCAGAATTCTCTTGACGAATTCTGGCCTTGACTACATAAACGGGCTGGTTTGTTCGAATAGACCTAGGACGGGCGGATCTCTCACGATCATCAACAGACATGGCACCACCTTTGGATAGTACGATACACAAACATTCGGCTAATCCCTAGCTTTTTCACTATCAAAAATATCAGCTGTGTAGTTTGTACAGTACAATTACTGCAATCCAATTCCTTTTAGTGCCCCACTCCATTTTCAAAACAAGTAATTTCTAAACTAAAAACATACATAATGGTGGTCAAGAAGTGTATTTATTTATCGTAGAAACTAATTTTCGAAATTCAAATTAATGTTTCTTTAAATGTATTTAATCAGCCAGTAACAGAATTTATGGCTAGACTAGTTATTTAGAGCAGACTTAACTTCTTTAAAATTTAAATTTTGGATCTTTTTGTTGATCTTAATAATAATGTGTCCACGTGGTTGGAGACAATTTCAAAAAACCTTTTCATCGACCCAGCTGTTTGTAGCACGAAATATACCTACCGAGTACTGACACAAAGCGAGGGGAGTCAAAGGCACAGGGGAATTTATTTTAAACAGCACGATCTAAAGTCTAGCCCCCTTTTGTTATTGGCAGACAGATTAAATATGTTTCGCTTGAAGTTTGTGATATTAAAATATGTAAACGTATCTATAGAGTTCATGGTTTTTGAAGGTCGAGGGCATCGATCATCATTAACTAATGAATATAAGATCAATATACAGGAATAACATCAGTGTATGGATAATATACATACTTAAAATGAGGTTCATTAAACCTTTTTGTGAGCTACTTTCTAACAAAAATCATGACGCTTATTGTTGTATTTTTAATGTCTTGGTGGACACGTGAAAGTGTCTCACAATTAAAGCATTATTCTTATTATTATATTATAAATTGTAAGTACTGAAATTATTACTTACTAATCAGATATCGATTTGATTACACGGCCAATGGCCGACCTGTAATCATAATTAATTCGTCTTCTCAAATGATCATCGGCAACATCCGAAACATAATTTTAGTTTCGATGTTTCGTTACAAAAATAGGTAATGTAGGTTTGACTGATTATACCATCCAGCCAAAGGCCGAAAAAATTAAGTTATTTCGACTTCATCTGAACCTCTATGTCAAACCTGAGATTTTACTGGGGAAAACCTTGTGAACGGAGTTTCGACAATTCACTATATTCATTTTTATTTTATTACTATCAGCCTGGTGTCCCCCCCTGCTGGGCAAATGCCTTACTACTATCTTTCCACATTTCTCTATCGAGTGTCAGACAGCTCCAATCTTTCCGGAATGAAAACACTTGACAAAACAAACACACACGTAAATACTATATTTCTTGTACAGACGCTTTATTATTAGAATATTTTATCGCGTTAACACCTTTTACTTGCAAGGAATATGCGGGTATTCGTAACATTTCCATGTCCCGTATGCGGTGGACATTTTAATGTTTGTGCATCTACTTGTGTCTATTATAAGGGTTCTTTGTTCTAGAAGTATAACCATGAGGCAATGCTATCACTATTTAGGTTTCACATTTTGTGCCTTTGCTGTTTTGGTGAAAATAAACGTAGCATTGATGTAGTCGTATAGTTCAGTATACGTACACTGTAGGTATCGCCGCCATCTATCGTCTTATCTTACGTAGTATTTGTATTCTCTTTGGGTATCACTTAACCCTTTTTTTGGTAACGCAGTGGAATACCTTTACGTGTGCTACCCCGGAGCCGGGGTGGCTTAACCGGGTACAGTGTCGGGCACGGCAATTGTATTGCCCCTTCCGACTAAACCCCTGAGGGGTGCCTTCTGTCGCTATAATTGAAGGGTCCCTGAACTATGTATGGGTAGCCCTGTCCGGCATAGCCTCGGGGATCTTCAGTGGGGTATCACTGTTATCATCATCATCAGTCTATTGCAGTCCACTGTTGGACATAGGCCTCTCCCATAGCACGCCACTGGCCTCGATCTTCGGCTAACCTTTCCCACTTCCTGCCCACAGCTTTGCGTATGTCGTCACTCCATCTAGTCACAGGGCGTCCTACATTACGTTTGCCGGTATGCGGTCTCCACTCTTGAACCAGTCGACCCCAACGATCATCGGTTCTGCGGCTGATATGACCGGCCCACTGCCACTTCAGCTTGCTAATCCGAGTAGCTATGTCGATTACCCTAGTTCTCTGGCGAATTACTTCGTTTCGGATTCGATCCCTCAGAGAAACACCGAGCATAGCTCTCTCCATAGCGCGCTGAGCAACTTTGAATTGGTGGACCAGTCGGACCGTGAGTGCCCACGTATCGGCTCCGTAGGTCATGACTGGTAGGACGCATTGGTTGAAGACTTTAGTCTTCAGACATTGCGGGATGGGTGACTATCACTGTTAACCCTACTAAGAAGCTGAGTTTATAACTAGTCTTTCTGGATGCCGACCCGGTGAATTTAACTCTTGAAATAAAAGTATGAGGCAGGCTGGCCTAACTCATAAATACTCTGCTTTTGAAATTTTAAATGAGACAGTCTTATAATATGTTATTTCCTCGCCGCGACTCGTGATCGAGAGGCGATCGATCGGTGGGCTGCCCCTGCCGTTTGGTGTATCTAATTGTAATATATTATTGCTAGGTTCCATATTAGACACATGTTCGTACGCATGTTTTAATGATAAGTAAATTGAATGGCAACACGACAGGAAATTCCAACTAATAATAATACGAAAGTGTGCAATGTGCATGTAAATATTTGTTTTTCTTTCATACAAACACAGATTTGCAGAAGTTTTTTCACATGTAAGTATTTTACAAAATTCCTTATAATTTATAAAACTTACGTAACTTTATATGATTTTGACTGATTGATTTTACCAGATTTTGCAGCAATTTAGCAAACATTTCTATTATACAACAAACCTTATTGACAGTCTTCTTAGAGAGAACAGAACAGATATGTATTATACAAATATATAATACTAGATTTGTATAATAGAAAATTTGTATACGTATATGATACCTAACTACATACATTAAAAATCGTTATACAGCGAGTACTTACTAATAAGTATAAAGAGTAAATATTACCCATGTGTTCTAATGACCTCAAACTTGTGTAGGTACTCCATGATATAAACTGCGTTTTGATATAAACCCACTAAAGGAATGAATAAGAAGAAAAAATATCAGAAAATATGTTAATATTAATTTCATTATGGCCATCATAATAACATTTTTACCGTAGGTAATAACGCACGTAAGTTTAATTGGCGTCACACGTCTGACTTGTGTGTTAGTTTTGAAACTGTGAAACTGTAAATATGTTTCGTTTTGAGGTGCAACACTATTTGAGGTTGTGCCAGCCAGATGTGCCTCCCGCTATCATGATGTGTCCTTGAAAGTGATAGGTATCCTGTTGCGTTTCGTGCGGTTCTTACCATTACCATAAAACCTCCTTTTCGTGGCAATGCGGAAAAACGCACACACGTACCGTGAGCGTTTCTGGATGAGGTCCAGTGGTCTGTGGGACTCACGGTACATAATATAGACGAATACCCACAAAAAACATTCCGAATGCCATCAGCCCCGCCTTTGGTGACCTCGCCAAGGGGCTAGCACGTCCAGTAAATGATAAATGCCTCCTCTATTCAGTGGTTGTCCAGAGTGAAATGAGTTTCCTATCCTCTTCCCTCACCCCGTGCGCGGAAGCGCCTATTGCCTCTTCTCTTTAGTCCCCTCTTCTCATAAGAGGGCTTCAGTGAGTAGACCCCTAGGCACAAATGGCATCGCCCAAGATGTCTGGATTCACTATGGTCTACTGAGCCCCGTCGCCACTTGTAGCTTGATCGGGCTTCATAGTTGCACCATGATGGGGCAACAGAACCTCTCTATTTTACTTACTACCTATGTTAAGAAAGTAAATGATAAATTTATGAAAATTTTGGTATCAGTATTTTATATTAATAATCATTAATCACTTTCATACCATTGGTTAACACCTGCTAAATCACAATATAATCACAATAATATCTTTGATACCTACCAGAATTGACAATTTTTGTATAGGACGATTATTAGGCGTCTCATCGAAACGCAGCTGCTCACGGAAAATTTACGTGTACAATGAAACAATGAATGGGGTCTTCTCTACCATTATACCTACTAGTAAATAAAATACGTATTAAATATCAAGGGTACTGTAATGTGCGTTTAAACACGATAATTTCCAAGGACATAGTCGACAACATGAAACATCACATTCGACCCAGTTTCCTCCAAAGCCACCCATCAAGTTATTGAATTGAGAATATTTAATGTTCAATATTATCATTATCAATGTTAAAAGGTCAGGTTTAGATACATTACCAATAGAGTTTTTAAACTTCCACGCGTATTTACGATCTTAATAATTTTTCATTATTGTATGGCTTAAATTAATTATGTATACTGTTAATTCATTACATTCGTAATTCATTTTCCCATCTATTTATTAGATTAGTTCCCACTGTTTCGGTCATGGTTACTTGATGACTTTTGTATAATTTGGCATCGCGTATATTTGAAATAATAATTTAGTTATTGCCCTCCCTGTGTTTGGGGTTGGACCCTATCTGATTCCCTCTGTGATACGGGTAAAATAGCACATGACGCATCACCGGATAAACGTGAATGATGCCACAAGTAACAATTATTTGTTAGCACCTGCCGTTTTAAATCGTGGTTTAAGTTTTGAGGGATTTTATATGTTGCTTCATTAGCAGTAATACGAGGCACCAACTAGTTGTCGGTTAACTAAGTTAGCAACGGTTGGTGAGAAAATCTTATTAATATTATTAATGCGAAAGTTTGTTTGTTTGTTTGTTACTGCTTCACGCAAAAACTGCTGAACCGATTTTCATGAAATTTGGCACACACATAAAAGGTAACTTGATTAACACATAGGATAGTTTTTATCCTGAAAAAATGTTCCCACGGGATGCCGTGGGATGATTTTCCATGATATCCAAATTTACGCGGGTGAAACGGCGGGGCGCAGCAAGTATATTTAGTAGGAGGGCTTTCTATCACTGCATTACAAATAGTAGTCGCTATAAGGCGACTGCTTGTTTTCAAAATAATCTAAAACGTTATATGAAAAAATGTCATTGATAAATTTATAAAATTGCGTATTCTTTATCTACTTCGGAAAGAATCAAAAACTTATTTTGTTGTCAAATATCCCTTCAGCTTTCAAATTCTATAGGCTTGTGATATTCTGCGACTTTGAGATGAACACTATCTTTAAAAGTTTAATAATAAGTAATGTATTTATAAAACCAATGTGAGAATTACAAATATTTATAGATTTTTTGTCTGTCTGCATGTTTAATGCTATTATTTACAATATAAACAGTTTAAAGGTAAATGTTATTTATTTATATATTATTGTACACTTAAAACAATTATATGTGAAAAGACATACAATACTTTGAGTACAAAGGTACTAGGTTAGCAAAGAATAAATCCTTATTTACCCGAATTAAATAAATGTGAAAGTATGTATGCATCTGATTTTCTGCTTGCACCTTTTACGCAAAATCTAATAAACGGTATTGCCTAAATTAGGCATAGATATAGATTGTAGCACAATTTTACGTTTTGAACCAAAATAAAATGAATTCCCTTTGCACAAAAACTGTGGGACGGAACGCTATAATTTTCTATAGTTCATACTTAATCATGGGTTACAGCAGCAATGTTATTGTATTCATGATTAAACTAAGAGCTGTGCTTTAACACTACAATAGTATGTACAGGGCTTAAGTTACAAATAAAGATACAGGTAACTAGATTCCCACGATATAAAACGGGGGTCCTTTTATTTGGACACGGGGGCAATTTCTGTGGTACTCGCAACGCTTGTCCCATCTTTGTTATGAATGTGTTAGCATTGAAGATAGCGTTTCATTTATTTAGATGCAGTCGACGCGCGACGTAATAAAAAAAAAAAATGTAGATTTTAAAGTTTAAAAAGAAAAACAGGACTCTTCTAGGAATCCTTTGCTGTCCGTTTAGCTAATACAGAAAATTCCTAATTTACTGAACTTACTACTTACTAAATATTCAACAAAAAACAATACATGAAACAACCAGAATCTAAAAATAATCCTTCCTGTTAAACTAGAATCAATAATTCTTGCTATTTGCCAAGAACAAAGTTATAGTAATAAAATTACAAATAAAGGTAAAACAAAAAAGTTTTAAATTCGTACGTCTTTGTTGAATTAATTTTGAGTATTCGATTACCGCCTATTGAACCTAATTGATACCTTTGAAGTTTTCCTCCCGGAAATGCCATGCGAGAGAACAGAAAATTCATGCAATAGAAGTCACATATTTGAATAGGTGATGTTAAAAGTACACAACGTAGGTTTGTAAAGTCTGTCGACCTCTTTGATTCACGTCATTGTACACTCCAATAGCTGTGCCCACGATTTCATATGCGTGATATGTGTTCCGACCCACTCCTTCACAAATTCACAATATAATTTAATGTAAATTAGTCCTCATAAAAAAAATAATCTTGGTGATCTCTAATCCCTAAATATCTTAAGAGACAAATGTTTAAAGTCTATTTTTTATCACTATTGCACAATATTGACTAATACAACCACGTGCTATAGGGTAGCTTTAAAACATTTTGTTACATGCGATAGCCAAGTTCAATACACGTCTTCGATGGCAATTACTACGGTATCCAGGGAGCTTATAAAAAAGTTAGGCGCATCCCCTGCGCTTGCGCAGCTGCGCGGCGCTCGACATTTGTGCGTGGGGGGCGCAGATGGCACACGCGCTCCAGCCGATTTGAATACGATCGATATAATCATACAATTTTTTATTACCTTTTCTATACGTGTGACAATTTACATGCCTATATTATTATATTACACTAAGTTACATAATGTGACAAGATGGACTTTGGATTTTTACTTTCTTAACTTACACAAAAAAAAATTATTTTAAATATTTTTTTCATATTTTGCACGCAGCTTCACTTTTTTCACTATAAACAGCCTGTCATGTTAATATAAACTCGTATCTGTGCCAAATTTCATCCTAGTCCTGTCAGAGGCTTTGTGTGAAAAAATATAAACATCCTCGATACTCATCACTCACGTTGCATTTATAACAGGATAGCTGCCTCGGTGTAAGCTCTTATATTAATTTTATTACTGTCCATAATGTGTAGGTGCGTCCACTATCCCTCAAGCTTTGTTATAACTAAGACTTAGGGGATGTTATAATATGGCAAAGTCTAAAGGAATTTGTTCATGGAATTAAATGATACACTCATTGAATGCTCAGATCATGTTCTGCACATTGTTATCAAAGTCTCTAACAAGCCACGGAAGTATGCGAACGCCTTGTCCTGTGTCCGCCAACAGGCGATGTTTTGGAGTACCATTAGTGGTTGTAGTGGTCTCGGCTACTCCGGAATCGACTGTACGTCTAAAAGCATTTCCCCAACGAAAAATGTCCCATTAATAAACACGTCAAATATAAACGTAACAAGAATTTTATCAGAGGTCAAATAGTTTAAGATAAAGCGTTGAAATTCGCGAGATAACAGTTTTTTTTGTTTGCACTCGTGTGATCCAAATTCCGATTATTGGATATCGACACATTATTCGGATTGCCACGTGCACACCAGATGTTCCCTCACCTGCTCGGCACGTCTACATCCTGTAGCTTCCTCTCTGACCTACCGTAAGGGTCGTTGACAGTATTTTATGTTACATAAAAGTCTTTTCCTTGCCATTGTTGTGTGAGATTTGACAGCACGACATATTCTAAAAAAAATCTTGGGATGTTCCTTATTCTTTCACCCGAAAATTGCAGAAATTTAGTGAAAGACACATAGATTGCAATCTGCTAATATAATTATATTTTTCATTTCTAAAAAAAGTTCACGCAACGCAACAAAAAAGTATCCGTAGGGATCAACTCGATGATATCTTTACATATAATAAAACAGTAAAATTCGTGTGTCTGTACATTGAATATATTTACGAGAAACTAATTGGGGGCGATGTTAAAATAGTATTAGAACACTTTTTAATGTTTTTTAAGTTCTGATTTACAAATTTGACGGTACCTACGGGACTACAAGCTGATTATGATAATGATTGGGAATAGTAACTGTTTTAGCGTTGAGAGTGAAATTTGGAATTTTAATAATTTCTATCACTCTAAAGACTCAAGTCAGGACTTTGAAAAAATGCGTATTTCTATGAAGAGAATCTTGAGATAGGAGGAAGCAAGGCAATTTATGTAAGGATCGTGATTTATAGCTTTCGTTTCTTCACACATATTGTTGTAGATAACAGCTCAGTTTTTGAAATTGACTGACAATCCATGCTTGGTGGATTGTCATTCCGTTTCTTAAAAACATAGAGGTTTGCTAATTCAACAAGCTCTAATCTGTTTAGAATTTTTTGTATATGTACCGTCATAATTTTAAGTCCTGTCGTAGGACATCACACTGACGAATTCTACCACTCGTGAGGCCCGCTGAGTTTGTTTCGATGGTTCTTTTTAAAACATTGTTGAACCGGTGATAGATATAATTGTTGTTGACGTTCAAAAAGTAATTTTTATAATTCTATTTCGAATAAAAACTATATCATTTCTTTTCCACGTTCTCAATTACTGGAACATCCGCGAAATTGAATTGGGCAAAGTCTGGCACAGCTGTGCATAAAATAGCCATAAGCCATAAAATATTATTGAAGTTCCAGAGCATAGTTGAAATAAGGATATAGACGTAATTGAATCTTATGGCGCTTGTTTGAACGATGACCTCAATACTTTTGGGGCCCCTCACAAGGCGATCGTTACAAAATATGCCCTGAATTCATTTGATGACCTCATGTTGCGTTACTACTAGTGCCCCGCAGTTTCACTCGCGCGAAATAGAATTCTCCTCTGGGAACTATTCAAACTTTCGGGATGGAAATTATTTTTTAGTAATAATTAATATTATTAAATGGATAACTACGCCAAATACAAACCCAGTCTGTGCAAGACCTTTTTCGTGGATGAATAACATACATACGTAAGTTACAAACATTCGCATTTATTAGGTTCCTATGTAGGATAGTCGACCACATATTAGTGTTTTTACGCCCTCAAAGCTAGGCTTGGCTCTCAGAACTTTTAAATAAAGCGATGTTTGTGACAATATGACTGGAAATATCGGTGTGACATTAAGAAGGAGGTGAAGGAAGGCAGCGCAACTATAGAACAATTATATCCGTGCGGATGGTAATGGACGTCAGTACTCAGTAGTCACAAAATGTCGACATCGTTTGTCCCCTAAGCGATAAAAACCCACGTAAAAAAACCATTAGCGCTTTCTCTAAACACCTTTCGCAGCGCGTGCTTAATTATTGTAAGACGATAACAAGGGGAGGCAGGGTGGAGAAATGCCATGTGCGGGTGTCATTGTGCTCCCGAGACATTAATCTTGGGGGAAATGACCAGGTGAACAGCCCTCGGCTTTGTTAGCTCCCGGGCTCCCGCGGTCTACAATATAATTTAAAGCTATTGTGTTGATATAAAATTGCTAGCGCTAGGTTTCAGTCGCGTAATTTTAAAAATAATATATTTATGAAACTTTACGACCTACTCTATTTCTTACAAAATTATGTCTAGACCTACGTCTATATACCGGATACCTACCGAATAGTTTTTTTTTTAAATTAAAGATTTTTTAAAATATATTTTTTTATGTTGAAGGTGTAGATTATTTATACCTATTATATTTGTATTATTTTTTTCTTATTACGTCGCGTACGTATTATAGTCACCGTACACTTATCAACTCGGAAAGGGTACATAATTCCTTCGCTTTTTGATGCGAGGCGATTACGTTAGGTTTCCTATCAGTGTGCGTTGCAATATGGAGTTTCACACAAAGAATGCTGAACTGACTTGATAAGTTTGCGGTGATCATTAAACGTATCTCTCAATTCAGAATCATATAAACGCGTTATTTATATATTTATTTATTATCATTTTAAGAAGTCGCGAGACAGAGAT
This sequence comes from Calycopis cecrops, assembly GCA_001625245.1. NCBI lineage: Eukaryota > Metazoa > Arthropoda > Insecta > Lepidoptera > Lycaenidae > Calycopis > Calycopis cecrops. Next base: position 168,056 of record LUGF01041539.1, read on the forward strand.
GATATGCAGACTGTTAAGAAAACGGTTTACTACCAGTGTCCCCGATGAGTGAAACAGGTCGACCGTCTTAACGCATTAATCTCTGCACAGTTAGCCGAAGGTAATGAATACACAATATATATCACAAGAAATGTAGCAATGTAGTGTGAGAACTTGGATATTCTTGCTCTTTACGTTGAAATATGTCGGAATTCCATTCCTGCATTTACAAAGAATATAACATGAGTCTTGGGAGTCGTAACCGCCATTTTCTGTTAATAAAGCGTAAGATGTTAGACAAATACAGCCATAAGCCAATATCGATTTTATAATTACATATTAAATTCATCATCCATTATTTGTTACTCAATTCATATTTTAAATTGCAAACAAAAATGTCTTGTTTTGATAATAACAGAAAAACGGAATGAATTGATCCTTTAGGTTTTCGATAAATTCGTTTCGATGTACGAAACTAACTCCTTACTGGTGACATACTTGTGAACTTCGATGTATTCATTGTTTAGTGTCGGATAAGCACTCTATGCATGATTTAGCCATCTATGTGATACTATCACTCAAAATGATAACAAATCAACGTCTTCTGAATCGAATAGTACAGACTCACGCTTAATCTGAAAAAAAACGTACATCTTGAAATTCTTTTTTGAACTTTGCCGTAAAACGTGTTTAGCTCACAAAATGGCGGTGATGAACAAGAAGTTCACATGTGCTTCGGATCTGTCATTAGCGACATATGGCGGGGTCACAAAAACGTGGACCCCTCGTTTAGTAAACAAGTCGGAAGTTGATTCGAGATTACATTCTGTTTTGTCAGACTTGGATCTTATTTTATTACCTGTATGTTGTATGTACTAGGTAATTCGTAACAAACTGTCGGTTACCTGGCATTCTAGTAAGTGGTACTGCCACACTGCATGCATGCATGTTGCCGAATTGGGCCGGCACAACCGGGGAGATCTCTCGCTTATTCGGATCCGGTGTAAAGTGACAGCTGTACTGTCGCGTTTCGTGCAGTGTGTAAGTAGCCGGTGGCCTGTGGAGAGAGGAGGAGTAAGGGGGACAATGCATTTGTTTAACCTCTATGCGAATGTCTATGAGCGTCGGTAGTACTGAAAATGGCTCCTCGTTTGCCCCCTTGTACCATAAAAATAAAATAGAGACTGCATCGTGGTCTTGCCGATCGTAGTATTCAGTTATTAAGTTTCCAATAACGGTCCAAAGTTGAGAAGATGCCACTGGTACACGGTACACCCCCGTGCCTCGGCGAGCACGTTAAACTGTCGGTCCTCCGGCTGATTTAATCTCCGGTCGTGTCGAACTACCATTACGGTTCTATCAACTATAATTGAAGGTTTTTAATCGGTGCCTTGGACCAAGTAAAGAGAATTATGATACCAGCTTGACGTGAAGGTACCTATGTCGTCGCGATTCTTAGGGATTGTAAAAGTCCCATTCGGTTTGAACACTTTGATTTATCAAACTCGTGGTATTTTATATGTAAGGAGTTTTATAGATATTTCAATTCTTTGACTAACTTTTCAAATAAAAACCTTATTTTTTGAATAAATATGTAATCATTAGTAGTACATCAGTGCTACTAATGATTTCGAGACAAAATGATTAAACCATATATTATACCAATAAATATGTGGGTCGCCAGCGAAACTCACGTTTATTTCATAAGGTCGAAACCTTTGAAAACTTATTCGAATGAATTTTTAGTATCGAATACCATACATTACTTCATTGGTAGTTGATTGTCGACAGCAATTTATTCCGATTTATATTTCTCTCGTCTGCGTCTCTAGCTCTTAAAAATAAGACCATAATCGATTTTTAGTGTTGCGATCGTCCAACAATCACGCGGATAAAAATTCTCTTACGCTTTATTATAAAAGATTACAATGTAGCAGGACACTATTCTTCAAACGCGCATTTATATGATGAATTGCACGTGATGACAATCCGTGTGAAAGTCTTCCCATAGACAAGCTTAATTCGCTGTCCCCTCTGGGTCTAGCGCCATTGTCCCTCTCTCACGTGCACTTCACGTCCATTTGTCTATGTTGAAGGGCTAAGAACCTGTTCCGACCCCCTAGCAGTAGAAAAACATAGAGCAAAAGACAAAGTAGCCTTAGATATCTATACTAATCTTATAAAGCTGAAGAGTTTGTTTGTATGAAAGCGCAAAACTACAGGTTCAATTTGAAAATTCACTGATAGCTATATGTTATATACCATGACGCTTCGACGGGAGTCACGGGCTGGCTAGTCCCTACGTCCCTATGTACTATGTACTATGTATGATCATGTCTCTGAATACCGAGTCTCTAAAATGGCTTAGAATCTGTCAACGCAGGAATACTCATGTACTGCATTTGCTGTACAAGGTTCTTTTCGATCCTAGAACTCCAAGTTACCTGAAAGAAATGTTTACATTTTCAACGGAGTTTAGAACTAGCCGTTTTGTTAACAAATTATATGTACCTCTCCAAAACACGAAATAAAATTCTTTTACAGCAAAATCCATCAAACTGTGGAATTCATTGCCAAACGAGATTAGACAAGCTAAAAGTCTTGAAACGTTTAAAACACTTGTCAAAGAGCACTTTTTACAGCACTAGCGTACTTGGGTATTTAAAGTGTTTCCTTCATGCTAGCAATAATTTGATTAGAAAAATAAACAATTTCAAAATGTAAACAAGCCGACGCTGTCATAATGTCACAAGTAACTTTTTAATTTCTTCTTCTTCTCGCTGGACTTAATCTTTCGATGTAATGATTTTATTGAGCTTACTTTCTTTTATTTTTATCATAAGTTTAAGTTATGTATGAATACGTATATATTAAGCACGCCCTCATCTCCAAGCAATATATCTCTAAAAGAAGAAGAAGCCTGGAAGATATTGCTTTATAGCAATAAGGCCGCCAAATTGTACATTGATATTAATAGTTAGAGTAGATATATTTAAGTGTTTAATGTTTGGTGTGCAATAAAGAAATATTTATTTATTATTTATTATGTACCTACTATGTTCGTAGTCTCTCTTACACATATCCTAATATCGATGTGATATATCGTTTTTTTCTTTTTTTTAATTTTATTTTATAGTAGCTGCATGTTAGCGTTAGTAGCTTCACGTAGAATACGTCTAATGCAACATGGCTGTGGTGGTGCGAGGTGTTGTGATTATGAAGACAAAACGGCGCGAACTGTACCAACAAATAAAGCCATCTTTTTTTCTCCAACATACTAAAACAAAAAGAGCAGTATTTCCCAGACGAAACTCGTCCTAAGGATGTATTACTTACGTTTCACTGAACGTATAAAATTACGTAAATCGGTATTTAGCGAACCACCCACGGCTCGATGAAATTTCTCATACAGAATCCGGTGTCACATTCCCGCTCAGTCTTGAGAAATACGAAACGTAAACAATACCGGCTTTGTGCTAAATTGTAGTTGAATGAACTAGTTTTGATACTAGTCTAGACAGACTATCCACATTTTAAATGCCTACCAACCTAGTTATAGACGCTTGTTTTTTTTTAGTATGATATTTGAAATGGTCCATACAGTTAAATTTTGAAGTGGAAACCATGCCAGCAGGGTTTTAGCATTATTTTCTCAAAACTGTATTGCATGAGATTTTCTAATGAAGCACGAACATGAGAACTTACAAAAATCAACACAATTATAGGTGCATTGTGCAAGCACCCATTTTGCACGAATGGTAATAACTTGAAATATGAAATTTATACTTTGCCTACCCCATGAATCTAATATAATAAAATACCTCCGCCCATTCACATTGCGAAACTTTTAGATAATATTTTTTCTTTATCCGTGTAGATAATATGTATTTTGTAATCTTGATAAGTATCAAACTTTGTTTTAAATGTTATCGGTATCCCGCTGCTACATCCTAGGCTATATTTCCTAGTGTTTGTGGTCCCACGTTTAGGTTTCCATACCAATAGGTGCCACTAGTTTTCTCCCGAATATTAAGCCTACGATTTCTGTTTGTTTTTTTTCATACTACGATGGTGGCAAAAAAACTAAGCAAAAAAGCATACGGCCCACCTGATGGTACGTGGTTACCGTAGCCTATGGAGCCTTGCAACACCAGGGGCATTGCCGACCCTTTAAGAACCTATTGACTCCCCTCTTGAAGAACCACATATTGTAGCTCTCTGGGAAAACCTCGGCAGGGAGTTCATTCCACAATCAGAGGGTCCGTGGGAGGAAATTCCACTGAAATCGAATTGTACGGGACCATTTGGGCTCCAATGTGTGAGCGTGAACTCCCTGTCGATGGCGAGCGGAGCGGTGATAGAAAGTGGCCGAGGGCATCATGTCAAACAATTCCTCGGAACACAACCCATTATACAAGAGGTAAAATACGATTAGGGAGGCAAAGTCTCTCCTTAGACTTAAAGGTTCGATACCGCTCGTAAGTATTGGATCGTCGACAAGTCTCACAGCTCTCCTTTGGACCGAGTCAAAAGGCCCAAGCTGGTATGCTGGCGCTCCCGCCCAGAGATGGGAACAGTACTCCCCGCTGTGAAGTACCGCTTCGCTCTGTTTAGCACACCGAGTTTTTTAGAGGCCAGCTTGGCCTTGTCTTCTAGGTGACTTCGGAACTGGACGTCGCTGGACAAGTCGACACCAATGATACCTATACAAGTGGAGATGGTAAGGGTCGTGTCCTGGAATTGAGGGGCCACAATGAATGGGGTTTTCTTACAACGTTTACTTAACTACTAAACGTAACTTTACGTGAACGCACAAACTTGTGTCTTGGAGGGATTGAACCGGACTAAATAGTCCCGGCCCCCATCGGAGACTCCACATAAGGTACTCTCGATTTGAGACACAAGTTTTTCGCGACTTTCTTCCACAACGGAGCGAGGGATGTTTGCGCGGCCTGTGTTGAACGCGTCTCCAGTGCTATCATCCTGTCTGTCTGTCAAGTAAAACTTGTTGAACCGTAATAGAAAGCGAGATATTCAGTGTCTGTAGTCGCATTAACAACAATTAATATACTCTGAATTGGTAAGTTGTAGTATTAATATAAAAACAACATTACAAATTTATACGTGTACATAATTCATTTCATTCATAATTAGTGCTTTTACCTGTACCTAATTGTGTTAATTTTTGCAAGTTGTCATGTTCGTGCCTCCTTACGGTGTAGATACGGTTTCGGTATAGGTGGACATTATTTACATATAGTTAATTAATAACTATATTATTATTTCATTATAATTAATTAATTTTAGGCAAAAGTTACAGGTAGGTTCACTTCATTTTTTGATAAGATTAACAGTGTCAGCTAAATTTGATTTTATTGTATTTCACAAATTTGAATAGAGGACTATTACAAAGAAATACATAATATAACTTATATTTATATTATATAAGAATAAACTGAAACCTAAAATGTGCATCATCCTACCTTATACAATATAAAAGCTGCACATATGTATAATCTGAATTAAGATATGTACCACAATAGTGGATGTTCACACAGAGTTACGTCGTACGTGGTCCCCCGCCGTGTAATAAAGGGTGAAACTAGTTCCATTGGAATTTGAGAGCAACAAGACAACGACCGCATCCTCCGTGTATCACACTCAAATAAAAAAGCCCTTATCAGAAACCGGTAAGGCGAGTGTGTGATAGACAATGCTATTATCAACGTTCAAACCACATAAGTAAATCCTAATAATATTATAAAATTCAAGCGGAAACTAATAAACTCATTTGGGCAAACTTTGAATTTTTTATGGTGTATAGGTATAAAATTTGTGGCCAAATTTCGGCTAGACGGCCAACTTTGTCGGCTATAGAACTACGTAGGACATATAAGCAGTGTCTGTCGCAAACATAAGTGCAATTCTGTATACCCTCTCTGACGACAGACAAAAAAATTAGGCGCAGTAACGACGCCTCAACAGTTTAGTTACATCCCGGACCCGAACTCGGGACATCACAATCTGCGGATGTGCTTGCTTCATCATCGCAATTATCTAGATCGCATGCAAACGAGTTTTATGAAGTTGGAAAGTGCTGTGGACGCGAAGAGGTTAAGACTTAAGACAGGACATGGGGGACATGAGACAGGAAGCATGGGGTGTGCGTGAGTTAACTGGACACTTCCTTAGCGCACCCCCATCTTGTGTGTACGTCGCGAAGTCGACTTCCATTGGAATAATTACATACAGTCGTATTTGAAGCGCCGCGCTGTTTCCCGGAAATATTTTATATTTAAACGAGTATTCGAGAGATAGATATCAAGTGTATTGGACGATCGATTTGGATTAGTGTAAATCGATCAAAGTGTTTAGTTTTTTCGCCAGGCCAGACCCAAAGTTTATGCAATCAGCTACTGACATGCCACTTAAGAATTAGAAAATAAAATTCGAATAAAGAACTTTTGGAGATGAAGTCTCTAAGATGTATGTAAGATTTTCATTCAATTGAGAGAGTCAATCATCAAACAGCCTCCGACAGCCAGTGTTCCTTATAAAACTCAACAACAAAACTAATAGAAAATTATTGTAGACAAGAGCTATGACATGTTAACGTCAAGTAACAACAGCTGCTGGTCCCCGTGCAAGGTGTTTTGTAGTCGAGGTCGAAATTTTATTCATACCCTCCACCACCCACATTCACTTGGCAGGCATATTTCCTATAATCGGCTATTAATCGTAATATAATTTTAATAGAGCCTGTAGGAGTCTAGGGTTTCAAAAATTCGGCAGGCCCCACCTCACTTCCTTATGTGGACTATAATGATACTTACGTACTGTAAGAACAATAATCTGCTGACGTATCACATACTATAGGCCCTTGTGTTAAGCCCAGAGTAAATAAAGAAGAGTAGTTCAACTCCGACCTTTATTCCACTTATATTGTCGTGTGCACGTCCGTCCAAGCACCGTCATACGACGCTCGGTACCTTTGTATAAAGTTGACTTACTCTTCTTTGTATACTCTGGTTAATTTCATCCAAAAATATTTGTGTTAATTCATTTTTTTGTTTTATATTATTTTTGCATCACAGAAATGAATATTATATGTATATTGTAATACATAAACATCGATGACCCGTACTACGGGCTCCGTCGTACGCGTCACGTCCGTGGACGTGGTGTAGGTCCCTTACGTTACCACTACTGCGCCACACTCGGTTGCCAAATGCTAAATAGTCTCTATGAAATGCTTCTAAGTTATATCATACGCGTTTCGGTTTACGACTTCGATATTATTTTGCCACAGCAACGCGAGGCCAGGTCAGCTAGTATAAAAATCAAATGACTACTTTTTACCATTTGGCGTTAAGTTTATTATATGAAGAACGACGTGTACATTGTCCGTACACCTGTCGCCCATCCCGCCACATGTGAACTTCACAGTCAAGCTTCGACTTACCCTAAGTCTTCAGTTGTATGCGGTCAGTAGTATGGCCACACAGATTTAAAATATAAGTAGTTTCGAAGATTGACGACGTGATCTAAGTATGGTTCTTGTATAGGGGAGTTTGTACCACAGATTAATAAACAGACATCAGAAGGATAAGGATCAAATCAAAGATAGTTCACTTAAGCACACATCCAATACACTCAAATAAAAAAAAACAAAATGTTTTTATTCAAATAGAATTTTAAAAATTGCTTTTTGAACGGCAAAAAATTACATCTACCACCAGTTTAACCCTAGCCCTGCCCTGAGAAGAACCTGCGAAACAAACTCATTGTATTTAAAAATAAAGACTGTTTAACAAAAACAAAAATGTTACTTACACTTTAACCGTTTGACGGACGATGACTGACGTGACTCTCGAACAAAGCGAACTGCTGTTGTCAGTAACACTTTTAGATCTACCTCCAATTTGGCTACCAATCCAATTCGACGAATAATCGAATATTAGTAGTGCTTAATAGAGTATTTATGATAAAAGTTAATTATTTAAAACATTGTGTTACACTACGTAACCTATAACATATTTTATACTTTACTGTATGCTGGTAATTCGATCTTTACAAGATTTAATTAAATTCAATATAAAAAATTATAATTATACTCTTGATCACCACGCGTACAAGGCATTTTTTTGCTATACCAAGGGCTTCAATTACCATAAAACAATTGAATTCTGGCTATTTATTTTTTTCGCCTAAAAAAGTTTTCGACTAGTAAAGTATACATTTAACAATCGACGCAGTTGCAACATTGTACCTAAATAGTTGATTCATATAATATGCACAGCTTTCAGTCACAAAATGCGGGTCCGCCAGTACCATAACATATTGAGGTCATACAATTATTTTTAGGTTCATGGACAGTCGCTATTGTTTTGAATGTTGAGGGGTGTTAGTCCCTAGTTTTTAATTTATTTTGTGAAACAGGTGCACGCAACGCCCGCATGGTAATGGGGTCGGGTATTCTTATTTTATTATCATTTTAATTGTTATTTTAATAATACTTTATAATTGTATGAAGGTAAATTGTAAATGAAAATGTGTACTCTCTATAGCTGGATGTGGTGGTCATTGCGAAAGCACCCTTGTGAAGGCAGGGTCAAAATAAAGATTGAAAAAAAATATTGTTTTAAATTTGTGGCGTGTAAAGTATAAAATTTTCTATAATACACATGGAACATTGAGGCAGATCTTTAACTTTCACACCCCCCTAGGCCCTAGCCTTAAATATTGACATAATATACAGTTCAATATAAAAGAAAATGACAATGTCAGAATGTTAGCTAATTGCTATTATTATAGTAAGTAATATTTTATCAGAAGACGGCACGTTCCAGTCAATAGATGGCGTGACAGTCTAGACACTTGTTATAAAAGGTTTCTGTTTTGATTCACGCCCTACGCAAATACGAGGAGCTTTACCGAGTATGAGTTTATCGAGCATCAGATTAGATTTTTTTATCTGGCAATGCCCTTTGCATTGCTTCCTAAAAGTCGTTATCTTTTACAGGAAGTTTAGTCCACAATCATAAAATATTATTAAAAAATAAAAGCTTCAAAGACTATACGATGAATTCCATATTATGTATTCGTATGCAGCAAACAGTGGAATTACAGGCTTGGAATAAATATCCAAAAGGTGTTCTCTATTTTGAATAATGTCATAATGTTATATTTTGAAGGTGGTAAAAAATGTTACATTTAACTTGGTTTATATTAATTTAAATGAAATACACTGAAGTCTGGCTTTAACATTCACATGCTTAAACATTTTTCTTGAATATGGGTGATATTAAAAAAATAAGCACATGTCAAGTAGGCTGTAACAAAAAAAAATACCTCGTTTATTTATTTGTATATTAATTACAATTATTATATATGTATATATATTATAAAACTTGGTTGGGTAGGGTAACTTGGATTAACATTTTAACTAAACTAGTAGTTAAAACTAGTCTGAGACTAGTTTTAACCCGAAAAAATGTTCCCATGAAATGATATGGAATTATTTTCTATTTTCCACGGGATCGAAATTTACGCAGATGAAACCGCGGGGCGCAGCTAGTTTTCTATAAAGTCGATATATTATATTCTATTACTGTAATATGTTATATTATGACTGTCAGACATTTCACAATTTGTACTAGTAGTAGGTAAAGCAAGCCGAAACGTGATCATAAAATATCGTATTACCCTAGAAATAATCCGATAGTAGTGATCTGACTGTCATTAAAATAATTTGGAATGTTAGTACTGTTGTAGCTGTACTGCAGCTAGAATTATGCGGGCACCACCGGGAATGTGTCCTGTGCTCTCTTGCTTACAGGAGAATTGCCTTGAAGTACGATTATGTTTCTGGTGCTCTATCATAGGGGAGGAGGGACACTTGCTGAAGTATATGCTTCTTAAATATTATAATTAAATATTTGAATTTGAATCTGATTGTTTGAGGATTTTATTAGATTTTTCGGCCATATCTGGCCAAACTTTACGGGTCTCAGCTAGGGTTGCCATCCGTCCGGGTTTCCCCGGATTTGTCCTAGTTTAGAGGGCGTCCGGGCCGGGGAGCGTCCGGGCGGGGTTTTATTTGTAGTCCGGATTTTGATGTGATTTTTGAATGATTGATTTGATTCAAAAAAACTATGCCTAAAAATTTTCAAGTTTTGGAAGAAATGTTTATGATTACTGGAAATATTTTTTTTAAAGTTCGTCATTTAGTTTAAAATAGCATTAAAATAAATAATAACTGAATGGTGACCATTCAAACTATATTTTATTCTACTGAGTATTTTATGAAAAATACTATTTTCTAACGTCCGGGTAGAAAGCTCCAAAATCCGGGGTTCTTACGTGCGTTGTCCTGGTTAACAGATTTTTGAGATGGCAACCCTAGTCTCAGCTGACTGCGTTTGGCCACTATGCACAAAAAATAACATTTGGGAGTTTTTTTGACGTCCGCAAGGCACCTATTTATGTTTTTGTGCCGTTTCTTTTGTAAGTCCCGTTACTAACTTACTGCGACTGACAATTTTATCATTATCGCAACAATTTTGACATCCGACGTTTTGTCTGACTCGAAATAATTAATACAATCCTGTTCAGGTGAGACTCCAGGCAATATCGTGCCTGCGTACAGACGCCCTTTTATATCAATTTCTGTCTAGAGGTAGTGCCACGCTTCATGCATGCCTCTAGCCGAATTGAGCCTTAGCCTTGGAGGTACCTATCACTTACACAAAACTAGCGTAAAATGATAGCTTGCGTGCGGCGTGTAAGTGGCCGGTGGTCCATGGAGGAAGGAGGAGGATGGAGGGCAACGCATCTGTATAACGTCTATACGGATGTCTATGGGCGTCGCTCGATAGGCATGAAAATGGCTCCGATTGCTCGTTGCCCCCTTAAACTATAAAAGAAATTAAGATTCTGGTCAAAATTGTATCGCTCCAAAGCTTGTTGAGTTATGTTGACCTCTCAGGCTAACATCGGACGCCCGGCTGCAACGCATCCCCTGCATGGGTAGCCATTCGAATTTATGTTGTTGATCTGGCGCTTAATTCATTCGGGCCAAATTTAAAATTTTTGTAAGGGTTGAAATTTCACCAATAATTAATTCACACTCATGATTTAAGTTCAATCCAGTGTACCGGATTTCAGAATCATGTAATGTCTAGTCGGCTGATTATGTTCTTTAAAAATCAAACATCTTCCCTGATAAAATGAAAATCATTGACCTATACAAAAAGTTCTGTATGTTACTTACTTACACCTGCCCTTATTCTTGCGTGTGTTGCTCTTGCATCACACATTCCCACCGGAGGGTGCGATTTGTTTTCAGCCGCTGTCTCTTTCGCACCTATTCTCTTTTCTATATCCCGTCTTTGTCACGGCGAGACCCTTGGGTTTTTACTTTTTATATTCTTCACCCTTATTACGTTCCAAGTATTTGTGCTGTGTAGGTGTGTGTTTTGTATGTGTGTGTAATAATGGCGGCATAGGATAGACATATTTCTTTGCAGTGTTGTTCCGTTCCTTAGTGAGTTGCGTACGCGCAGGATTGTGTGATATTTTGGCGGGAAGAAAATGTTTTCTTTATACTTGGTGTGTGAAAATGATTTTATGTGAATAATGGAGTACAATTTATGCGAAATTCGGTGTTATTTATTGGATAGTTTATCGTCGTAATGTTATACGAGTAAGTAAAGATAAACTTATAATTAAATACTATAACTCAAAGGAGTTTAAAATGGTAAAACAAAGCTATGAATAATAAGGTTATCAGTTAGCGTGACGATAGTGATATCCTAAAAAATATTTTTTGGAGAGAAGCCATTTTTTGCATTGATCATCTTAAGATGATGAAATTTGTCTCCCACCAACACATTTGATTCAATAGTAGGTATTTTTCACTGAGTAGTTACACTGAATTTTAAGTTTCGGCTGTCAGTCTACATTCTACATGGGCGATCGCTTCTTATCCTTCCTATGTTAAATGTTGACGTTTACACATAATATGTTTGTTAATGTTTTACGTATGTTTGTCATTGATTGCATTCAAAAGGGTCACTAGTTTCTCATAAACTTTAGATGAAGATTGACATCATTTAAATTAAATCCCCTAAATTCCCTAAAAATAAATAATACAGGTCCTTGCGTCGCGGGTGACATTAATTATGCATTGTTACAATTTGAAGCAGGCAAAAACAAGGTTCTAGTAAAGAACCGCTTGTACAAGCCGAAGTGCCCACTTCACTAACACTTTTGCGACTTTTAATAAGTTTAGGTAAATTTAGTTTGAGCTGCTTCAAAGAAATCCATTCCAAATATGAGGACAGATATTTAAAATCACAGAGCGAGCTTATTTCTTACAAAATTCCGGTTCTCATCCAAGATATGTGCGATAAGTCTTAAGCCAGTTTCGGGGCGTCATTGTAAATGTTTTTTATGAATGACATCATTATTGGAAGTCTGGGAAACTGAACTATTATTGACGAGGCTACACGCAACGTGGACATGTTATTTATGATCTTATTAATATTGGAGGCGTTTAGGGTTCCATGATTAAAACATGCGATGGATTGGTATTTTTGCGTCCTTTTCATCAGTTATCTTTCTATCAGTTCAATTTAAGTTACTTTCATATGTATGACTGATTATTTGATGATCTCCCTACTTACATTATGAATGAATGTAAGGTTAGAAATGATTAGATTAGAAGAAATGATTACGGTTTATATTTGCTTGTGAACTTATTCTACTTTGGAAGAGAAAAAAAGCCCAATACAACTTGATCTGATCGCTATAGAAGGACATGCCCCTTCTACCCCGTATGATAGAGATGCATCCCGATATTAGAGTTGTAATAGCTAATTCAACTATTCTTATCATGGCCGGAGATTCTCACCAGAAATGGTGCACGAGTTATTACCGTACGAACATATTTTTAATAAATACCATACACGTTTCTCGTCAGCTGATTTTAGCGGCGTGCATAAATTATTGTTTCTTACCTCATACAAGCGGACGAATAACGTAGATCCAGAAAAACCGGTATTGCAAAATTGAAAATGAATTTTATAACTACGCGGCAAGGTTTAAATTTTTACTTTTTTCCATCTAGACTTATAATAAATATATCGCCTTGGTAAATAAGTGGGGAGCTGTTGGATGCAAGTGGCTCGTGACCGTGACCTTGTGAAACGTCATAGTACGCTTTATGAGACAGGCCTATGTCCAGCAGTTTTCTTCCTGCTGATGATGATGACCGATATGGTTCGTCAACATTTTAATATGAATATTTAGTGAGCGGAATGTTGATAGTGCTCGTCGTTTTCATAGCTCGATACTTATCGAGCTTCTTCTTATAGTTTTCATAGTCCAGAGACATGTCTTAGCGAGCTTCTTCTTGCAGCTTTCATAGTCCAGTGGCTTCATCTGTAAGACTTGTTGCAGATGATGCCTTTGCACCTTTCAATCTGTCAAAAATGTAATAATTGTATGCAAGGAATATTATTTTTATAAATTATAAGCAGACCTACAAATTTATTATACAATGAAAAACACATTGCAAAAGCTGCTCGAAATGCATTAAGAGGCGGAAAATATTGTTTGGTAAACATATTTATAACATCTATTTCTTTGTAATATTATCAAATCAACTGCAAATTATTTATAATAACTTTCACATATCAGGCATACCATGACCGTATAGTTGGTACGTGGGGTTAGCAGGGAGGACGCAACGCAATTAATTAGATTATTATCAGATGACATGATAATTATCAATATTCATAATGTCGGGATAAATTAATGATGTTCGAATTATAATTTGACCGTAGGAATTAACAAAGCTCTCACGTATTATATTTTATTATTTGCTCAAATATTGCATTCCTATAGTCCAACTTGAAGAAAGAAAGATGGTTGATTTTGAGCATCTTTAAAGCATTTTTAAGACCTTTAATTCAACATAAAGAAAATCACAAAAATGCAGATCCGACTTTGTTAATTGCTACGGTCAAATTATTTCGTCGCTGTACGCGGGTATTATGTCACAAGCCTTTTCAACAACTACTGACGTCTGACGCCCATTGTTCTCCTTTCCTCCTCCTCACTAAGGGTCACCAGGATCTTAGAAATCGCACGAAACTCGGCTGCATATTGTCACTTCACGGCTTATAATATCATACACACTCATCATCATTTAGTAAGAGGTAGTGCCACCCTGCATGCATGCAGACCGGCGTAAAGTGACAGTCGTGCTGTGTGTAAGTAACCGGTGGTCTAAGGAGGGAGAAGAAAGAAGGGGGCAAGGCATCTGTATAGCCTCTATCCGGATGTCTATTGGCGTCGTTAGTCATGAAAAGACCCGAAAACTTTTACCACTTAAACAATATATGTAGAAAAATTGTGTAACTACATTCCTCTACAAATATAATATCAAGTTGTTATAAAACAAACAACCTATCTTATGCGTTAGGCATTGTGATTCCAATGCCTTTTTATTACCTTAAACTCCATATGCCAAAAAAAGAAATAGATTAGTTATGTTTTATGCTAAAAAGTTATAAAATTTTGTTACAGACGCAGCGTTTATGATTCAGACTCGAGTGAATATTTAGAGGACACAGCAGCGTATGAGGATGTGCAGGCTACAACCAAAAATGTTGGGTCGAGGAAGAATATCAACAGGGGGCGCTGGACGAAGGAGGAGGTTAGTGATCTCGTGTTATGTTCCATTACCACTTGAGATAGTTTATAACATCTTCTTAATACGTCATAATATGCTATGTCAGATTATTAAATCTTGAATAAGATGTACATACATTTTTTTCTATCATAATAATTGCTAGTCATATTGGCAACAGTCTGTAAAATTTGGAGGATCCTGAGCTAAAGTCACAGATAACTGGTTTTGGGCATTAAGAAGGGTCATAGTGGCTTGGAGTGAATTCTGGCAACACCAGTGCCAGGATCGAGACCATTTAACCCTACGATCCGGTGGAGCAAAGATTATTGTTGAGTTTTGTTCAAGAAAACTTTTGCAAAATCATAATAAAGTCTTAGCCGAATTTCGGCAACGGCAGCCCATCTCTATAAGGACGAGCTATCTGTGTAGGA
Source organism: Calycopis cecrops (assembly GCA_001625245.1). NCBI lineage: Eukaryota > Metazoa > Arthropoda > Insecta > Lepidoptera > Lycaenidae > Calycopis > Calycopis cecrops. The sequence goes on from LUGF01041539.1 coordinate 183,164, forward strand.
CTTGTTATTAGTGCACAAGTTTGCGCAAACATCAGTGCACTCTTTGTTCCCTGATTCTCCTATTTCGATGGGACGGCAGTCCGACACGATCGGAGAAAAATCAGGCGCATGAACGACGGTTTAACGTTCTTTCCAAGGCACGGGGATAACAGCAACCTCCTGACCCCGGACTGTTATTAAAATTTGAACTATCTCGACCCGGGATCTTCCGACTGTGGTTGCGCATACTTACAACTAGATTACGATGTCTTTGGCAAAGATGGTGATGAAGGATGAGGATTTTGGCAATTTTGATTGTAGTGGTGGATCGTATTTCCAGGACAAACGGCTCAAGTCGTACGTCAAGCTGTACAGCGAGAACTGGGAGGTGATCGCCGCTCAGTTCCCCGACAGGTCCGACGTGCAGTGCCAACAGCGGTGGACGAAGGTCGTCAATCCTGAACTAGTCAAAGGTCCTTGGACCAAGCAGGTAAGAGATTCTAGTTTTTTCTTCTTTTTTTTTTGTAATGGTACAGGGAGGCAACAGAGTCGAACCCGTTTTCATGACTACCGACGCGTAGACATCATAGAGGCTATACAGGTGTGCTGCCCTTCTTTCTCCTCCCACCTCCACGGGCCACCGGAGAAATTCGCACCGCACGAAAGGCGACAGGACAGCTGTCTTTTTATGCCGGTCTCGAGTAAGCGAGACGTATCTCCCTGATCGTGCCGGCCCAATTCGACTGCATGCAAGCATGCAGCGTGGCACTACCTCTTACTAAACTGACTAATTTTTTCGCATGTACCCTGCAAGTTCCAACCCTTAAAAATATGGGGTGAAAATGCATATTGGACTTTGGGTAGTTTTCAAGTGATCGGGCTGAAATTTGACATGCAGGTAGCTAATATGATGTATGCAGCCGCTAAGAAAATGAAATCCGAAATCCACGCGGGCGAAGCTGCTGGCGGATGCTAGTATATTATAAAATCAGTTGAATCCGTATATAATATCGCCACACTGTCTGACCAGGGAACTAAGGAAGCTGAGTCAGGGGTCAGTAACACGCATCCGTGTGTAGAATAGTATAGCGAGCGAGCGCATCATGTCGACAAGACTTTGCTATGCAAATTTGACCTTCGACATCCGCAATGCGAACTCTTTAGTCACACGCGGATGACTTTCTCGTTCTATGGGCTTAACGTTTACGTTTATTTAATGAGGGTAACAACGAGCAGCCGGAGTGTTTGGATCACTTCCGAGTGCCGACGTAAACTCGCATAGGAATCATTCAAGTATCATGTGAGCAGAATCTTTGTAATTTTTTACACCCCTTGTCAGAAAAAATCAGTGTAAATATTTTTTTTTGCAAAGATTTAATTTGCAAAGATATAAGCAAAGCAAATACCCAACCCTCACAGTGCTTACGTAATACTTGAATAACTCCATAGAGGTTATGCAAATGGCTTGCCCGTGCGATCGCAAAACGACAGCACGGCTGACTTCAAAGCTCTATCGTGTGAGTGAGTACGTCCTCGATCGAGCTTTTTAATGGAATGGG
>LUGF01041539.1:184717-198780 GCA_001625245.1 Calycopis cecrops
GGGGGGGGGGGGCAAAAGAGCAGTCGGAGCCATTTTCATAATTACTGACGCCCGTAGACAGGGCTACCCTCCTTTCTCCTCCCACCTCCAAGGGCCACCGGCTACTTAAACACCGCACGAATCGCTAGGCCTTTTCGATTACAATGCATCATATCACTGACTTAAAATCTCTTACTTTAAAAATTGTAATAAACTTTTTGATTTCATGTATTATTTTGAGTTTCCGGCGGTCAGCATAATTATGTGGATATCTATTGGCGTCGGTAGCCATCGAAAGGACTCGAAAACTTTTACCACTTTAAACAATATAGAAAAATTGTGTAAAACTACATTCCTCTACAAATTCTTAAGCGATAGGATTCCAATGCCTTTTTATTACCTTAAACTCGTCGCTCTCTATGTTGGTAATTAAAGTTACATACTAGATATATCTCGGAAATTCTCGCGATGGCTATTCTTGGATTTCATGAATGAATCCATTGTTTGTACGTTTATTGAATATCAATGTGCTGATGACGAAACGTAATAATTTAATATGGACGTAGTGGAACAGCTGATGTCATTTCGAATTATATGTGAATGAAAAAATGTTTGCTGTCGGTTTCTGCATTCCTGTCTGCAGTCTTAATTAAGGAGAAGTGATGATTAGATAGGGTTGCCATCCGTCCGGTTTTCCCCGGATTTGTCCTAGTTTAGAGGGCGTCCGGGGAGCGTCCGGGCGGGGTTATATTTGTAGTCCGGATTTTGAATTGATTTTTGACTGATTGATTTGATTAAAAAAACTAAGACTAAAAATTTCAAGTTTTGGAAGAAATGTTTATGGTTAATAATTGAAGTATTTTTTTTTAAGTTCGTTATTTAGTTTAAAATGGCATTAAAATAAATAATACATGATTTATGACCTTTCTGAGTATCTTATGAAAAATACTATTTTCTAACGTCCGGGTAGGAAGCTCCGAAATCCGGGGTTCTCACGTGCCTTGTCCTGGTTGACAGATTTTTGAGATGGCAACCCTATGATTAGATATTCTTTTATGGTTATGATTGTGTCGTATGCCCCCTCCCATTCCCTCTTTAAAGGAAGGCAACCCTAGAGATAAGGAGAATATGCCGTTCTTACTTATCATTCAATTCCTATATTTATAAATACAATTTATTCCAATAATATAATATGTAGAAAAATACTTTTTTATTATATACAAAAATAATGGAACCTTCGATAAGCGAAACCAGGATACAACTAGTACCTAACTAAAATTATTAAGTACAGATATGTATAATATAAGTAAAAAGTAGGATTCGTAATACCTTAAGTGTTACTTAGTAAGTAACAAATGTCAGTTTCCAAAGAATGTCCTATGGCGTGTTTAAAGCTCGGCGATATTCAAGGTCACAGTAATGAACCAAGATCTCCCAAGATGATTGTTTAAGCCATAAATAGAATGGTGTGGTCTTATGATCATTTATATTGCGTCATAGGGAACAGAACGATATGTACGTTTTTCAACTTGAATCATGAACACAGACCTGTATGTATATAAATTATCAACTCGTTTAGGTATTTTCTGCTTGGTTCTATTATTGTTGAAAAAATCCAGTCTATGATGTTAAAGATATAACAATATTTCTTTATTTAAACATTATTTTCTTTTTAACCGACTTAAAAAAACTAGTATGTATGTACATTTGTCCTCAATAATCTCGCTATTGGCTGATCCGTTATTGATACATTTTTCAGGAAAGTGTGTGTTACACTTAGAAGAACCTTTTGGTATTTTCATTGACTTTAAATAGATGATGTCAGTTTCTGTGTCATGTGCAATATTTATCATCTCATATTTGACACAAATATTGACAAAACATTAAAACCATTTAAGTACAACACATAATTACATGCTTTTTTGTAGTTGTTATTAATTCTTTTCACTTGTAGCCACTGTTGTAATAGTCTAACAGGGATTTTAATAGCAACATATAATACGCTTGAGTAGGTACCCAAAGGTTCAACTATTTTTGCAACATCCGACAGAAGAAATACCTCTTTGGGGACATGCCAATAGAGAGTTTTTTGTTGGAGTTTACTTATCGTTTGATATGTATCGTTCGTGATAGGAAAACATCCATCATGATCGAAATAACGATTCATGATTTGAAAGCAACAACGGTTTCGGTTTGAATTTTTTTCCATCGCCCACGCAGCAACTAACCTTGCGTTTTAACGGATGCTATATGACTATGGCTTATAACCTTTTTGTAACATTTTTTTGTGCGTAATATTGATTTGAGGCTCTTATAAGGTATGCGTGTGATTATCTTTATTTCCGTAACGAATCTCCTAACAGAAAAATGGTGTGAACTATTTCACTATACGCATATGTACGTCGCACAAAAATGCTAATATTCTACTTAGAATAATTTGTTGAACCTACCCTATTTTTGCAGCTATCAGTGTATTTGTTTGAAAAACAAAATTATCGTTAGAATGATTATTTGGGAGACCGGAATATTGGATTAGGTAATGGATCTTCAGTGATTAACGATCCAGTTTTTTTAATATAAGAGGGCAAAGACAGTGGCGGCGGAAAGCGTGGGCGGTGTGGGCGAAGGCCCACGGCCTCGCGGTGTCTGGGGCCTCGCGCCCGGCGCCTCAAAGCGCAAAAGAAAATTATAAAAGTAGATACTTATTAACTTATATAATATAATTGAAAATTATCAAAGTAAAGACTCTTCGAAGTACGAACATAGAGGAATAAATAAATAGTGTATAAATTGTTTTTTTCTGATAAAAATAAGACCTTCAGGTTAAGACCTCGCGCCTGAGCCTAAAAGGGAAATTACAATAGTATGCAAAATCCAAAAGCACCTTCACAATATGGTTATTTGATCATTAATAAATTACAAAATTCGTATAAATTATTTTTAGAATTCCATATCCAAATCGCAAAAAACGGAACCCTTATACTTGTATTCGTCATGTCAGTCTGTACGTCCGTCCCATTTTTTTCCGAAACTATTAGCCCTTTGTAGTTGAAAATTTTAATAAAAATAAATTAATTAAAAAATAAAGCGGGCCCCCCGTTGCCGTTTTTTTTAAATTGTATAGGTATAGTCTTCTTTTCATACAATCTGAGGGGCCTCGCAAATGTATGTCGCCCACATGAAATGTTGGTCTTGCGCCGCCACTGGGCAAAGAAATCAGTTTTTAGACGCCCATAAACATCCGCAAAGACGTTACGCATACATTCCTTCTTTACCTTCAATAGACCACTGTAAACGTACAAAACACATCCTAACAGTATCTTTAGGGCCGCGTCGTGTCGGCGCTATCCGGCTGCTATGCAGCAATCGCATTATCTTTTTCACTTTTTAGTAAATCGCGTGCTTCTCTAAAGCCAAATTTCTCCCTTTGACTAACTTTAAAGGAAACCTAAGAAAAGCGTTACTTCTCTACTTGTGAGTGCTACAACAAGAATCACTAGGATTTTTTTTTTAGTAATTTATTTTTGTTAATTACAGGAAGATGACAAGGTGATGGAGCTAGTGGCTAAATATGGACCTAAGAAGTGGACGCTTATTGCTAGACACCTGAAGGGCAGAATAGGGAAACAATGCCGGTAAATACGCTTTTTATAGGGTGACGTATTCTGTCGGATCTCCTCTAATAACATCATTATGATCCTCCACACGTTGAGACTTGTTCATCATCAGCAGAGTCTTTAAATACGTAATACTTGATTCGGTCAGCCATCTCCTGTCAGAGTCATGTTGTATTACTCTCGCTCACAAAATTCTGCCGCCAAGTCACAGGTCACAAGTATTTCGTGTAGTTTACGTGTTTTCGGTAGCACAGTTATGAGGTCTTCCTCTTAATTGTGGGATGTCTTTGGGCGTTGATGGAGTACTACACAAGACTCCGATGGAAGGGGGGCTAACGGGCCATCCTTTCTCACCTTTTAATGCCAATTGGAAACCCAGAAACAGCACGAACAGTAACAGCATAGTTGTCAAACTAAAGCGGTAACCCCCTGGGTCGTGCCGGCCCAAGCACTACAGTACCTAGTAGTGACATCTGCCAATACAAGATTATATTCCACTGCCTTATTTCTGACGACACAAAATTGAGTGTAAATGATATTCACGTCATGGTATAAATATGATCAAATTTTACAGAGAACGTTGGCACAACCACTTGAATCCGTCTATAAAGAAGACAGCGTGGACGGAGAACGAGGACAGAATTATATACCAGGCCCACAAGCAACTGGGCAACCAGTGGGCCATGATCGCTAAGCTACTGCCGGGGCGGTGAGTATCTTAACTATAACGTAGATAGTGCCGCATAAACCGAAAAAGTCAATAAAAGACTGCCATTATTCAGTAAAAAAGTGTTCTCTTTTTATGTAAATTTTGTTAGTATATGAACAAAATCGGTCATAGAAATTTTACATCAGTCGGAATTCGTCCTTTGTTACAAGTGGTGCGACTCGAGTAAGAATTTACGACTCGAGTCACTCGAGTAACATTGTTCCCTCACTCGAGTTTACTCGAAAACATGACTCGGGTCGCATCACTAGTACTTATTATCATGTTCCAGTTTTAGCATATTATGTAGTCACTTTTTTTAATAGTAGGTATAGGAGGCAAACGAGCAGTTGGGTCACCTGATGTAAAAATATGTCATTGTGGACGACATGCCACAAAAATTTTGCTTAGGATATCTTGCTTTTTGAGTTTCAAGACGTCACGTCAACAAGTGGCTGAAATACGTACTTTTGACGTTTATTTGTAAAAGATTGTAATATAGATTTAGTACGAAAATATTACATGTCAATATGGCATTAATGTCCAACAGTGAACTGCAATAGGTTGGTGATGATGATGATGGCATTGTTGTTCTTTTGCAAGTATCTAATGCCTAACATTAACATTGTAGGGCTCAAATTCAGTAAAAGACCCCTATATACAAATATTATAAGTCAAAGTGAGAGATTATATATTGTTTACTTATAATAATATGTTTAGACATACTTACTATCGCTTATTTAATTAAAAAAAGTCGAGGCTACTTAGAAGATTACACCATCTGCTATCTTGCCAGGTAGCTCTTAAAAGGCTAACGTACATTCATTTACCTTTAACTGGAAACTACCGTTCAATCGAATTCGTACTACCACCCACTCTTAATATTCATAGGCGGCATGTATCCTACCTTATGGAAATTCGTATGTTTGTTTGTGAAATTTATTCCTACCATCAGGGATCCATCTTCTTGTTTATGCCATTAAGGCATTAAAAAACTTACACCCTATTTTCGGGGTAAAATTCTTAAATGGTAACACTAATCGCCTACTGAAAATTGAAGTTGGCGGCACTCTAAATCGATATTGACAAACAACTGTCAACTGAATGATTGATTCGACTTTAAAGTTTTCAATCTATGAAGTTTCAAAGATTTCAAAATCATTTCATAAACGCGAAAGTTTCCATGGCGGCTCGCTAATAAGTACATTTATATCCTTAACACAAAAGAAGAGAGCAACAAACAGATATGGGTATTTATTTGTATTGCAGAACGGACAACGCAATAAAGAACCACTGGAACTCGACGATGCGGCGCAAGTACGAGCCGGAGCTACTGGACCGCTTCGAGACCATCCGCCGCAAGACCGCGCGCACTAAGAGGCTCGAGGGCGCGGGGACCGCCGAGAAAGTGCAGGTCGCCTACAATGATGTGAGTATCACGAATACTCTCTCGAGTAGGGGCAAGTCCTTCAAGTATTTCGCAAGCACTGAAGGGGAGTGGGGTGGGGGAGGATTTGCTTTGACTATTTCTTTGCAAATTCAAGTGATATATACACTGATATAGACAAGGGGGGTGGGGGGTTAAAGTTACAAACCATCTACTTTTGTAATACTTTAATGATCCCTATAGGGATATCTTACCGCTGTTTTCAATGTTCTATCTTTGGATCCTCACGGCTAGTGGAGATAGAAATTGGACATATTTCGCATGGAACATACGTTGAAATCCTGTCTCCAGTAACTAAAAGTAGCCCTTTATGTTTATGGACTGATACGACTTAGTGGTCTATAAAGAAAAGAGCTTATCCATTCTTAATTTTTTAAGGTGGATATAGGCTTTGATGATTTTCATCATCATTCATCAGTTGACCTGATTTTGCGTTTATCCCCTGTACCTAGTGGAGCGTTCAAGTATTACGTAACGCAATTTTCGTCCATAAACGATCCTCCTTGAAATTGCTGGACGTATTCGGCTGTAATGCAGTGTGTGTGTAACCACCGTGTACATTGTCACCTATGCGACCGCGACGAGTATTGGAGCTGTACACATTGGAGCCACAGCGGGTTTCAGCGACGGCGCTGCCACAGTCCACACAGTGTAAACCTTAATAAATCTAAATATTAGTTTAACCACGTACATAGAGAGATTAGTTGCTAGACTGTCCTGACAACTGGCGGCTGAAATATTAACTGACATATTTGCGTTTGACGTTTATTATTAAACACTAAAATATAATACGTAAATCGACGAAAATATAATTTCAATATTAAATGTCAATATGACATTGTAATTCTTTGTAAGTATTTTAATGCCTCAAATTAACATTAGGACGCCATGTTCGGCTAAATTGCTGCCTCTATGTTATTTCATGACCCCTACCATGAGAGCGAAATTTTTTTTTACATGTCCCCTTATCGTGGACAGGGCCTTTATTCTTGCTATTTTGTTTGCAATAGAATAATTTTATAAACATAGCAAACAGCTATAAGCTTTCATGAGAGCATTCCCTTCCAGAGCACATGGACTTCGGACGGCCTGAACGACTCCATACAGAGCACGTCGAGTAGTGGCGCGCCGTCCCGCCAGGTGCAGAACTTCCGGCGGCTGCTGCGCGAGCAGCTGACGCGCCTGCAGACCTCGCCCGAGCGCCAGATGGTGCAGGCGGACAGCGTCGAGATACTGCACTCTCCCTTCAAGTGAGTAGCTCCACGTTAAAAACGTCAACTCTGGCCAGGTGTAGAATTTCCGGCGGATGCTGCGCGAACAGGCGCGTTTGCAGACCTCGCCCGAGCGCGAACTGGTGCAGGCGGACAGCGTTGAAATACTGCACTCGCCTTTCAATTGAGTAGCTCCATTTTAGTAACAATGCAGCTCTCAACAGCAATCGAAAAATTTAAAAAAAAAAATCACTTACGCGTTTTTTTTCACGTCACTGAAATACGGCGCCGCTGCCGCACAGTGTGTAAACACCCTTAGTAAATATTACCTAACCACCACCTACCACCTTAAATATTAGTATATACTAAATAATAGAAATATTCCAAAGATATAATGCAATATAATAATATAAAATAATAATAAGATAATTTAATGTATAATTAAGAATAATTTGTTTTGTTTCGAGCAATTACAGAGGGTGTACGACAATACTGAACGAATAGAGTATACACTGATAGAGATCAATCTTACTATTATTATAATAATAATTATAGATATGAAAAAAAGTTGTTCACGACGATGATACGAGCTCTGAGGATTTTCAATAAGCTCCTTATTAGTCTCTGACAGGCCGGCGACGCGTCTGTCTGACCTCAGGTGTTTCGGATGTCTGTGGGATACTTACCATCAGACGGCCCAACTGCTCGCTTGAATCCTATGCTATATTAAAGAAGAAAACAGCGCCGCGACCATTTTTGATACAGCGCGCGACACTTCCTACGCCAGAGTCGGGGATGAGGTACCGCGGTTTCATCATCATGATATTAGTTAAATTAGCTATGGTAAACGTTCTAATAACGAGATACGTTTGTCTCATGTTCGAGAGAGAGTCGGTCCCTCATTACCAAAACTAGTCTCCTTTCTCGACGTACATTCATAGCAGTCCGATAAAGCATAGCCTCTCTTTCGCTTCCACATCACGAGTTCAGATCTAAAATGGTATAGAAAGTTTTATGTTTTATTATGCCATGACTAATAGGATGGGCTGACATTTGGCATAGCCATAATATATAAACCTGGAATGACATAAAAGAACTTTTCATGCCAAAGAAAGATAGCTTGAAGGAAAATATTTTTTTATTTAATCCATATAGTATTTATTCATTGCTATTTTTGTTTTTTGCAGATTTGTCAATATAGATTCCCTGCCAGCTGATTCACCCATAAAGAACTTTTTAAGCAGAGTACCTTCAGAGAATGACGTCAGTGGTACAGGTAAATAAACAATATTAAAGAATATCACTTATAACTTCTAACCATACAAGTACTTTTCTATAGAAGTAAAGATATTTAAACAGTAAGTCCAACAGTGGAATAGGCTGATGATGATAATGATGATAATGATGATGATGATGATGTGAAAGATATTTAAATGTTATTTTTCTTTTTAAGTCCTGAAAATTATTTTTGAAAGATGCTGATTGAAATAATAAAACATCCCTATTTTAAGTATTTCCTTATAATATACTCTAGTTTTAATTGGTCCAATTAACTAGAGAAAAGTCACAACGCTTGGATTCGTACTAGTCTTGTTTGACACCTAATAATGCTTTTGAATTGACTCAAGATATATCACATGACTTCAAATTTAATTTGTACTACACAAAGACAGAAAGTCTCTTGTCACTATTTTTACAAAATTTATAAAAGTGTTGATGTTTGCAGCCCCAAAAGGGTAGAGCGTTAAAAAATGGACAGAACAACTTTTATTATTCGACATATAACATATATGATACATATCCAAGTGATGACATGTGTATGAGTAGGGTACAAACTCTCTATCGCGGTATATAATTTCTACGACACTTTCGTGTACAAATTGAATATATCTAGGTGCTACACGAAATACATTTTCGTTAATATCCAAAACAATGTGTGCATGTAAATTTCCACATCGCATATGAGATCGCATATGAGATATGCGATGTCAGTGTGTACTGTGTGTGTAGTGTACAGAGTCTAAATATATTCTACTAGCTTGTTACCTGCGGCTTCGATCGCGTGGTATTTCGCGAAGAAAAGGAGCCGATGGCACTCTTCAGTCCTTCAACTATCTCCATATTAAATAACATCGATCCGTTGATCCCATTTGATGTGAAAGAAGGACAAACAAACAAACGAAACACTCTTCCGCATTTATAATACTAGTATGGATTTAAATTTTTCAGTGACCTTTGATTTACAAGGAGAATCAAGTAAAGAGATAATCGTCCCCTCGGTGTACAGTTCGCCGAAGAAGAAGGCGTCAGAGACGAACAGCCCTCCCCCCATACTGCGTCGGGGGAGGGGGAGGAGGCAGGGGGTCACTCCCAACCACAATGTGAGTCCAAGTATTGTATCGAAGTATTCTTGGTAGCCGTAATGTGACATACTATGCATCGTTATAGTAAGAGATAGTGCCACACTGCTTGCATGCAGCCGAATTGGGCCGGTACAACAGGGGATGTACCTCTCGCTTACACAAAACCGGCGTTAAGTAAGAGCTCTGTTGTCGCGTTTCGTGCGGTGTGTAAGTAGCCGGTGATACATTCCATGGAGGTGGGAGGAGGAGGGCGGCGATTCTGTACAGCCTCTATGCGGATGCGGATTTGGGCGTCGGTAGTCATGAAAATAGCTGCGACTGCTCGTTTGCCCCCTATAACATTAAAAAAAAATAATAAAATAATGTACAACAACACTTAAATGAATTAATCTGCTATTAGGCATAATAGTAAGAGATCAACCGCGAACGCAAAGGGGCGGTATAACTGACACTGGCCGCATGTCAGTTTATATCAACCCCCAGTCGACAGCCCTCTTAATAAAACTACTTGTATCATGTAATGATTGTTATATTTATTAACAACAAAGACAGCATGTCTTCATGTCATAATCACCACATATACAAGGTAGGCAGAGAGAATTGCTCTTCATACAAACACGCCGATCACGAACGCACCACCACAATTAGTATGTTAAATAGTAATGACAATGATAATAATAATGAATATTCATGTTTCCAGGCATGGCCGGAGTCGGTATCGAAGGCTCTGGACGGCGCGACGCCCATCAAGGCTCTGCCGTTCAGCCCTTCGCAGTTCCTCAACTCTCCTGCAGGCATCTCATTCCCCGCCTTCGACTCCACGCCGCTGCGACAGGGGCCCAGTATTAAGGTAACAATAGATGTTTTATCTATTCTGTTACAACTGTGTCCATCCCTATCTGGGCCCCGAGGTTTGCAGAGAGGTAGTGCATTGGGCCGGCACGACCGGGGAGGTACCTCTAGCTTATACGAGACCGGCGTAAAGTGATAGCCGTGTTGTCGCGTTTCGCGCGATGTGTAAGTAGCCGGTGGTCACTAGAGGTGGGAGCAGAAACGGGCGTCGGTAGTCATGAAAATGGCTGGACTGCTCTTTTGCTCCCCTATACCATAAAAAAACGGAATACCTATCATTATTTTTTAGGGTTCCGTATCTCAAAGAGAAAAAACGGAACCCTTATAGGATCGCTTTGTTGTCCGTCTGTCTGTACGTCTGTCAAGACCTTTTTCTCTAAAACGCGTGAAGGGATTAAGCTGAAAAAAAAATACGAAGGTCAGTTACGTCTTGCAGCCTTGAAAAAATCACACTTCTAAGTTAACGAAATAAAAAGTTATAGCCAATTATGCACAAATGTTGTATGAAAACGTACTTTGTCGAAAACCTAAAATAATCGAATACTTCCCGTTGACCTGGAGTTGTAAAATTTGGCAAGAAGTAAGAACTTATAGCACATATATAGGAATAAATCTGAAAACTAGTAAATTATATGTAGATCATTGGAAAAATCATTATCAACTTATAACTAATTCGCCTGATAAATGTGTGCCGCAACCGTCTATTTTTAGACGGTTGGTGCACAAATTTTTCAAGCGAATTTTTCAGGCGAAAAATTTCAGCTTAATCCCTTTACGCGTTTTAGAGATAAAGGTCTTGAAAACCATACATTACGTTTGGAATGTTCTTCCTATTCATACGGAACCCTCGATGTGCGAGTCGGACTCGCACTTGGCCGGTTTTTTATTGCCTTCTAATGTGGCCGAGGATTTTCTTAGACTTCGACAAGTAGGCATCAAAATGGGCTATTTTCCAAGTTTTCAAAAACCACTCCAGAATGTTTATCAGTGATCAATGAACTTATACATTTTTTTATTTTTTATTCTGATAAGTATTTACTTTCAAATTTTAAATGCAAAATTCAAAATTCAAAATTTTAAAGACCCGCGAAAACGCTTCTGTAAGCAAAATGGCGTCCTGTGACGTAGATATTCTGTATCCTAAATGTCAAGTAGATAATGACTTATGTATGTGACTTATTTCATATGTAGCATTTGTTTATTTTGTATTCTCTTTGTAATAACAAACATTTGTACCAAGTATCAACATTTAACAGTGACCATAATATTAAAATTATGACCTACAACTCTTTGACAAATGGCAATTGACAACTTAGTTACTACGCATATTACGGTACCCGGGGCTACCATAGAGCTTACGCAATACTGACGTCATAATCAGTTTCAAGTCGTTTCGTATCACGTGACTCATGAATAAAAATACGTATTTTTAAAATTAGATTTTAAAATAAAATATTGATTATTTACTAATTATTTCACTACATAATGACTTCATAAATCATATTAATTAAGCTTATATTTTTAATACTGGAAAATAGCCCATTGATTTAGCTATTTTCGGGCCATGCATGCTCAAATACGTGTAAAAAAGTAGACATGTACAAACAAAAACTCTAAAATTGTTGTTCTTACATTCGTAGCAACTTCTTAGAACATCTTCCGTGTACGGACTTTTAACCCTTTTTAGTTTTATGTATGTTAAAATTAAAAACTTACATTCTCCAAATTACACTGTTAATGTAATGTTGTTTGAATGTTGCAGGAACCAGGTGTCAGCCCGCTGCTCCAGACTCCCACTCCGGCCATCACCCCGGGAGGAAGTCAGCTGAGAAACAACACGCCCAAGTAAGGCTCTATATTGATCATTCTATTAGTTTGCACATTATCATTGGGTACACAATATATTGTATTGCACATTTTCCAGTAGCAGGACTATTGGACTAAATTCCATAACAGTACATAAAGTGCAATGTGAGCATGCATTCTGTTTCCACATGACATTTTACTTCTACTGTAGTAAAGTGTATTGTATGTTTTGAGATTTATGTGAACCTGGAATAACACATGCAATGAAAAAATTTTTTGTTGTACCTATAGTTTTTCATCACCTAGAGATAATGTCGAAAAACTACATTTTATTTTATAATAATATTTATTAAAAAACCCGGCCAAGTGCAAGTAGGCCTCGCATACCGAGGGTTCCGTATCAATGAAAGGTCTCTGCGACATTGTTTTACCAGAAAATAAAATAACTTGGTTTTTCATAGCGTTTGTATATACCACAAAGTTGTATTTGCGTTTTCTGAAAATGTATTAATTCTTAAAAACTAATAATGATAACTTATTACTCAAACCAACTTTCGTACAAAGTTTCCATAGGATATTATATATTTTTTAGTTTTCTCACTCTCTTATTTCAAACTAGTGGACACGACAGCCGATGTCTTGTCATTATTAGAAATATTTTGTCATGGTAACGTGTAATGTTATGAGGCCGAATTGTCAATTCCTTATTTTGCCCTACAATAGTACATTTTTTTATAATTTTTCATTATATATATATTGATAAATTATAGCCTAAATGGTACTGACTACTGAGCACTAACGACGTCACAGGCACCAGCTATTAGAAATATAAATCAATGTTATACGTTTACAGAACGCCAACTCCGTTCAAAATAGCCATGGCCGAAATAGGCAAGAAGTCTGGTCTGAAGTACGAGCCCTCAAGTCCTGGTCTGCTAGTGGAAGACATTACAGAAATGATAGAGCGAGAGAACTCAGACTCCACTTTACAGCTGAACGACTCCCTGCTGTCTGCCACTGCCGACCAGGAGAATAACGGACAGGTTTGTACTGGTCTTTTCGTGAGGCGCGAGCATTCACGTGACGTCACTGGCGCTTGACCCCTACAACCACCACGAGTGTCGTTAGTGCCTTTGTTGAGGTGCTCCGGAACACCCTTACGCAATGCGTCTATTCAATGGAGCCATGACTTCCGACGCCCATGGACATCCGCATAAATGTAACGCAGATGTGTTGTTCAATTTTCTTCCCCACCAATGGAGCACCGGCTACTCAAACTGCAGGAAACGGTAAGCCCGTGCAGAAACAGTCGGGAGGGTTTTGGTCATGATACAAAACATATAATAATTATTGTCATTGTGTTGCCCTCTGGCTTTCCCTACAATTGACCACCACAACGTCTCATGCCTCACGAAACGCGTCTGCCAGCTGTCACTTGACATCACATATCATCTGAGCGGGAGTTAGATGCCTGGTCTTGCCGGCTAAATGGCTCCAGTATGACATGGGGGAGGCCTATGACCTCTTATCTTGTTTTTTAGAGTATAACAACAAACGAGCAAAATCGGAGCCATTTTCATGACTACCGACGCCCAAATCCGCATCCGCATAGAAGCTGTAAAGATGCGCTCGCGTCCTTGTTCCACCCACTTCGGGGCACCGAATGAACTCGGGGATCACACAAGTCCTGTGCCTTGTTGAACAGTCGTCGATATTTCACTGTTTTTAAAGTTACACAATTTTAGTCGATTATTTATTTTTTTTATTCTTTTTTATGGTAAAGGGGGGCAAACGAGAAGTCGCAGCCATTTTCATGACTACCGACGCCCACAGACAACCGCATAGAGACTATACAAATGCGCTGCCCTCCTTTCTCCTTCCACCCTCCATGGGCCACCGGCTACTTACACACCGCGCAAAACGCTACAGCACAGTAGTCACTTTACGCCAGTCTCGTGTAAGCGAGGGGTACGTCCCCGGTGTAGCCGACCCAATTTGGCTGCATGCAAGCATGCAGTATTGTCTTATCTTGTTGGTTCTAATAATAATGTATCGCAGGTAAACGACTCCGGCATCGGCAGC
>LUGF01041539.1:198881-209126 GCA_001625245.1 Calycopis cecrops
TGAAGCTGGATATACTTGAACTGGTTTCACTGACGCCGCTGCCGCAGTGTGTTAATTTTTTTATGGTATATGGTGCAAACGAGCAGCCTAAGTCATTTTCATGACCACCAATGCCCATAGACATCTGCATAGAGATAAACAGATGCGCTGCTCTCCATTCTCAAAACACTACTGGTCCGCCCCTAAACTATAACACGGGACCTCGCTAACTGTAGAAAAACGTTCTTACCAATTATGACGAGATCTTTGATTATATACACGTCTAGATACCGCATCAACCATCTGAAAGCGCCGTAAAACGTCTCTATGTAGTAGAGACGCTCTTTGCTTAAGTCAGTGTCATCTAGACCGTAACGCGATTCTGAGCTCTCAATAAAAAAAGAAATATGCCGGTTTGTTCTGTTCAACTGTGTCATAACTATGCAGGAAAATTTGATAACAAATAGAAGATCTTATTTCACCGGTTAGTTTTCAAATTTACGTAAGTATTGTTAAGAAAATACGAATATTAATTTCACAATTTACTAGTGGTACGGTGTTGTCACTAGA
This sequence comes from Calycopis cecrops, assembly GCA_001625245.1. Classification (NCBI taxonomy): domain Eukaryota; kingdom Metazoa; phylum Arthropoda; class Insecta; order Lepidoptera; family Lycaenidae; genus Calycopis; species Calycopis cecrops. The sequence goes on from LUGF01041539.1 coordinate 199,431, forward strand.
AAAGTAGGGTAATTTTCCAAAACTAAAGGGAAGTTTTTTTAATATATAGCAGTGGAGTTTACACACTACGTTATTCTACACCCCGTGCTAAGTAACGTAAGGACTTACGTTACAGGTACTAGACAACGGAAATATATTTTATAAATTTAAGAAGTTATAAATATTTAAGATTTTTATTACTGAAAAATACATATATTACATAGATAAACATTAATGACCAAGGCAGCCCCTGGCGCAATATATTCCGCTTACCCGAGCCCTGCACTACTTCGCCAGCCTGGTCATCAGATATAAGATTTGATAAAGCACAAATCCTCGCTAGACAACACCGATTCCCTCCGAGGATGATCCGTGAGGCCGTTTAAATAGCTTTATTATAATGTGCAACATTCGCGTAAACTTAAGATGTCATTATAAGTATTGTTAGTATATTTTATAATATGTAACACTGACTGTAAATAAATAAAACTGCTTCATAAAGTATATTTGGAGTCTATTATCAAGTAAAAAAATTCCAATACTTATATAGCGATCTATAAAACTAAAACTACCTTCGGAAATCCTCTCATTGATAATAATAATAATAAACTCTCTCTCTCGTTGATAAAAAAAATAAAAAATCATAATTTATTTTTAATAATAATTAGCATACATTCTTTAAAAAAATCTATATAGACCATATATTCATATGTATATTCCTATTTTATTGTTTGCTGTTAGTTCCTCCTGATTTAGTAACAAATTTAAGGGTAATTTTTTATGCTGTTGGTATCCCTTTACACGCACACTTTGACGGTTTTAAAACAATCTGTACTTAACTGTCACTCACACATTGTGCGAAAAATGAGACGTTTTCTTTGGGATGTTTATTTGAAATGCTCCATCTAGACGTGTATATAATCAAAGGACGAGACCTTTTAATTACCAATTATCCTGTCACTAAGACTATGGTCTAAAGTCTACAGTTTACAGTATAGTTAAACTATTCATGCAAACATACATAATGTGTATATTGTTGCAGAGCAAAACACTGGCCGGAGACAACTCAGTGGTATTATTCTCTCCACCGTCCATCGTGAAGAACTCGCTACTGGAAGAGTCGACGAGCCTCCACAGTCTCATGAGCACCGACAACACTCCGGAGCCCGTGTCTATGGAGTACGAAGACATGGATATAGAGAATGTTATCAGCGAGAAAACAAAGGTAGAACACAGGTCCTCAATCCCTACTAATCCTCTGCCTAACGCCGTACACCCCAACCTAATACTGTATAACAACATGTACGAACATCAACCGGAATTACCTGGCCCTAATATACTGAGGGATCTAACTAACGTCCAATCGCCTAGGAGTTTCGCCCGCTTGAATGCAGATAGGCTTAGGACCATAATAACTCCGAATGAATTGGCCTGCGATAATACTTCTCTAATAGCCCCTAAAGATGTCCTGGCCAACGCACTCGCCGATCATATATATAAAGTCACCAATCAGAAGCCGTCTACTTCGAAAATTGACGAGGTATTGACCAATAAGATGCTAGGGAAATCTACGGATTACGAAAAAGAGAACCAATGGTGGCAGATGAATAAAGAACCGGATAATGATTTGTATAACGATTATTATATGTTCAATATGTAGGCTCGGTCTCGAGCGATATACAAAGGTTAGTACATCGAAGGTGATTTTCATAAAATCGATTATTTCGATATTAGAGCGTAGTTTCATTCCAAAGGCACCGAAATATATTTGCACTAAAGTTAATTAGGTTTATAAATATAGAATCGATTATTTCACGAATAATGAAACGTCGATAGTTAGTATCGAGAATAGAATTAGGTACCAAAGATGACGTCATCATCAAATGAGTGAGTAAGTTTTTAATATATTATATCGGTTAGTTCTAAAGTTAGATAAAAAGTTATTGTTTACCTCAAGTTTACCGTGCACCAAATTTATTATTAGTTTAGGATTAACATACCGTACGTATTATATTTTTGTTTTTAGACTTTTATTATAATTTGGTACGTGAGATTACTGATAGAGGCTTAGCTGCGTTGAAACAAAGTATTTCTTAGTGAGTCGGCATGATAACTTAAATAATTTAGGTTATTTAATATACTCGCTACTTGAGAACTTAATTCGTCGTTCTAGGTCGAAAACTAAACAAACTATTGTTTGAAAATATAATAGCTATTTAAAATACTACTAGTAAGACATTATGCCCTGGGAGACATAAAATAAAATCCATGAAAATTATACATTGTATAATTATTTATAATGTGGAAATTGTAGGGTATTTATTTGGTTGTATAATGTATAGGATAGGAATCTTTCGTGTTTAACTAACAACCCCTGCTAGGTGACCTATCCTGTCCTTATTTATTTATTGTAAAACTATAATGTGGTATTTGCTTTGTAATTTGCGTGTAGAATTAACTTTTTTAATTTGTCCTACTTAATCGCATCGTGGTTGTGGATTTGTGTAATTTAATTACGTTTATTTATTCTCTATTCACACTTTGTTAAAATTTTTTACAATTTTAATATAAATCGGCAGTTACTTAAAAAGTATATTTTTTTGAAATAAACAAATGACATATCCCTTCTCCCGCCCTTTCTATCCGCTCCCTACAATATTGACAGACCAGTGTTGAAACCTTTTTTAATTTTAAATCACGTATTTATTATTGTTGAAATATTGTTTTGTTATTAATTTATGTTTCTTTTTTTAAATTGTTTTAATTTATTTTGTAGTAGTTCATATTGTAATATGGCAACATTATGGAAAAGTGTATTTTTGTTTGTTTATTAGCTGTCAATATTGTTAATTCCATTCCAAAGTCCGTTTATATCCGATGTCATTTTTTATTTCAATAAATGTATTTGTCACTTCTGTTGGTTTTTTATTTAACTTAGATTCTTATTTATAAGGAATTAACAAGGTCTGATGCCTTACTTTATATCCTTAAACTGTTTGAGATTTTTTAATAAACAAATTAACTTTACTCCAAGTATTTAAAACAAGAATCTGTCAAACTCCATCCTATGAAATTTGATAGATTATTGTTTTAAATACTTGGGAGTTAGTAGTAGAAAAGTTAATCGTATGTTTATTGAAAAGGGGGTTTGAGTCTACTTTGATAGTACATATTGCAGCGTCACCAATATTAAGCCATTGATTATGAGAGGATAGCTGCACATGAAATATCGGTTATGGTCTCACTGTAATGAGCTCCAGCCGTAGATATCCAGAAAAGTAAAGAGAAGAAAGTGAATCCTAAAAATATATTAAAATAAAAAATGTATTATACCACTGTGAATAGTTTAATATCCACTGTGAATAGTTTAATATTTTATTTGTATCAAAAATTGTTATACAATGAGATGTCTTACAATTCTAGCACTAATTATGATGTTCAATGTTGGATTTTGGAATCATGATTTAGAGTGTTCAGTCGCAGTCTCTCTTAAAAAAGCGTGTGTGCGGTGGCTCTAACACGAAAGAAACATCTGTTCTTGCCTGTCGCGCGAATTATTATCGAGTTACTATAATACTGGATAGCTCAGACAGGTTTTAACGAGTAGGTATATATAGGCCATAGACATCCGCATAAATGTTATACAGACGTATTGTCCTTCCTCTCTGCTTTCCTTCAAATAGCTATCACAATAGTAACAATTATGGCCTGTGCAGACGCGGCGGAGATAAAATTACGCTCCGCGAATATAATGTCCCCCGCGGATTTACTGCGTGCTCAACGCACACGGTGTGTGTGATCATTTGTTGTCCGGCACGTGCCTCACTCTCGAGAGCGCAACGCGGACTAAAGTCCTCCGTGTGCGTTGCTTCGCCTAGTCACTAGAGTTCTATTTCTTTCGGGGACTCCCCGCGTACTTTTGTCCGGTCCGCTCTCTGCATGTCCTCGGTTATTCGGGGGATTTTTTGTACGCGGTACTTTTAATCACTTGTGTGCGTTACTCCATACAGTTGTAAGCGTTCTATTTTAGCGGACCAAAAGTCCGCGGACTTAAATCCCTGGTCTGCGCAGGCTATTAAAGTAGTTGGAATGTAGATGGATGACACTGACTCTTGTTAAAGGGAAGTAAGAAAAGCCACTAAAAGTAAAGCGCAGTGGCGTGACTACAGGGCGACAAATCAATGAAGGCCCCGAGTGAAGGGACCTCCTACAGTAGAGGGCTCTTTAGCCGTAGCTTCATCGTAGCAAGTGCCCAACCCTATTTTAAAATTTTAGAGCAAAAATTACAAATAGGCTACTTGACTCTTTAAACTTGCTCTTATATAATTAATAAAACAATGTTCTACTACACGAAAGATGTTGGAATATTTTATTCAATAACATAAAATTTTGAATTAAAAAAAAATACAATTTTCTAAACCATATTGTAGAGATACTCGTATATTTTATGAAATTAAAATTTAGATTTATGAAATTATCTCATTCTTTCTTTCATTTTTAAGTGTTTGATGTCCTAATACGCTATTAGGCCGTTAAAGTGCTGCCTCTGTTTCGTACACGTATGTATGTACCAACCCATTCATAATGCCATCTTAATAAATTTGAGAGATTTAATATATGGCATTTTTATTTTTATTTTATTTTTTTATTAGGGAAAACAAACAGTCTTGATACAAAAGAGCTTAAATTAAATTAAATAATACATACACCAGCTAAGTCTCCACTATAAATTATTACACATGCGACTGCGAAATGTATTTAAAAGAAAATGAAAAAATAAAGGAAAAGACTATGTTATATGACTATATATATCACTACTACCTATAACAATCAAGTAATTACTCTAACAAAAAGTAAAACGAAACTAAAACAAAACAATTATCTTAACGTTGTTTTTAAAGTCGCTGGCATGTAATATGAGGGCATTACGATCATGACCAAAGCCTGGGTTATAAATAAAATCAAAATCTGGTTCGTTCATAACAAATGTATGCATCTCTTTCAGATCAGAGGTTTGTGCGGCGAGTCGATAATAGTGAAGAAATCCGCCGTGCGGTCTATTAAGTTTGATCAGGATGTTACTGTGGACGAGAAACCAGAGTTTATCATTGTAAGTGCTGTTTTGTGTTTAACTTCATTTGGCGCGTTGGGCAACTTTGGGATGTCAAAAAATCTTTGAACTCGCGTTACTGTTACCGAATACCGACACCACAAAATATACAACACTGTCATATTAAGATATTACATTTTTTTATAGTATCGGGAGCGGATGAGCAGTTGGACCATTTTGATGACTACCGATACCTGTAAACGCATATAGGTTGTCGAGATGCGTTGCCTTCCTTTTTTCCCCTCCATAGGCCACCGGAAACACACCGAACTAAAAGCTGTCACTACACCGGTGTCGTGTGAGCGCGAGGCACCTCCCCGGTCGTGCCTCCTCAATTCATCCGCAATGCAACATGCCACTACCTCGTAATTAGATGACGCAATGCATTATTTATTGTTAACATTGACTTAGAATAATTACTGTTTATTCTATGATTGTTAATATTGGATTCTAAAGTGTCAGTCTTCAGGGGCGTCAAGCATAATTGCGATGGGAAATATACGTGCGTAATTGTTAGTAAGTTTTTATTTCTGTAAGCACTCTCGGAGTGCCAGTTTTTTCGTAAGTGATAGTGCCATTTCTGAGCACATACTACAATAAAATCATTGATTTTTGGCATGTGACTTGGCAAAAATAAATGTATGTTTATAATTTACAGTGCGACACCAATTGGGAAAAAATTGCATTCGGAAAGACGCAGGCACAATTGGACCTCACAGCGCTGGCTCACCAATACTTGAGGAAAACTGCATTAAAACCACGCTCCCTTAACTTCTAAATAATTTATTACACAGTGAAAATTATTTGCATACAAATGTTGAATACAACTCAAATGTAATACGGCCCATAGTAATATAATCTATAATAATTTATTGCCTAGCCTTTTAAGGATTAGTTAAAAATAAAACATTCTATTAAAACCCACAGTTGTATATATTATATTTTATTTCCGGTGTAAAAAATGTAAAAACTGAAATAGGTAGCTACATATTTAGAAGCTGTATAAATATTTGTATGTGACATAGTAAGAACACAGAGAGAGAGAGAGACAGATCTTTTTAGCCAATTTCTTTTCGTCTTCATCTTTATTCAGTATTTTCATAATGATCCATAGACAAACAATTTGTCTCTAAAATTTCTAAACTGTATAGAAAATGCAGTACAATAGAATTAGAAATAAACTTTAAAGTTTTCTAAAGGCTTTGAAGGTTTTACAAACATCTCCTTTAATAAATTATATAAATAATTTATTATTAATGTTTAGTCGTGTTCATTTTTACTTTCATATGTAAGGGTCTGAGTAGACTAACTGTATCTGTATGTACCGTTATTTTTTGTGATGTCACCGTTTTTTGTGTTTTACATTTTAATTTTGTGACTCCAGTGTTGCCACCATCGTAGGGGACGCTAGATTTTAATACATGGATGATAAAATTTGCAAATCGTCTATCATGTTATCCAGAAGTTGTCTTCTTTTTATTTATTAACCCCATTCTATTATTGTTTTATTCAACTTTTTTATTTTACGCTTAGACTATGAAGGAAAAAACAAATATGCCGTGTTTTATAATTAATATAATAAAGATTTTATAACCTCGTCACTTAAAAATTGTGTGAATAAAATATTGTATTTATAGGTTAGTTTTTTAATTAGAGTATAGTTAAATTGTAAAACCTATTTTGAGGTGATTTTTGGGGAAGATAATCAAAGATTTTTCTATAATATTATTTGCGTAAGGAATATTAGTAAAATTAAATAGGTTGGGTCATAGACAAGTTTCACTTAAAACTTTGTACAGATAAACTTCCTATATCTTTTAATGTTGTTTAATTTGGGTATTGTCCTTGAAAATGTTGCAATGCAAACGAATGTTGTCGTTGCAAATAAATTGTAAACACAATAAATTCTTTGAATTCGCCTCGATTTTTGTAGTTAATATTGAGTAATCTTCATTCAAGACATCTTTTATTCCAATAAGCTGGCAAGGGCGGCTATAGCGTGTACAAAAAGTAGCATATAAGTCTTTGTAATTATATATTAGAAATTAAGCGCATATCATTATGTATAATGGTACTGTAATTGCAATATGGCGTCAAACGGTACTTTGTAAATACTAATAGTCTGAAGTTTAAGAGTTAAACTAAGTGTAATTTAAGTTAAATTCTATACGGAGTTGCGAATGTAAAAAGTTTATGTTTTGAATAAGCAAGCATGTGGGTTTTTTTTGTATTTCACATAGAGGAAGATAGTTTCACTACTATAGAAGTGAGATCTTCAATCTTTAGTCTGTTACTTGACTGATTGTAAACAAAAGTCGATATTTCATAACGATTATTGTTGACCGATGTTACTTCGATTCTCTTGCTTGATACGCTTTATAATTTTACCTTACGATATGACAGTGCGGTCGGTAACTCTGTGAGATATAATACCAAACTTCCCTCTCAACACACATTGATTTCAGTATTAAGTGAACGTCTGTGGCGTTTGTATCTTACCCATGATTAGAGCCTAGAGCGTTACACGTATAAAAGTGTCGAAAAGGTAATAGATTTTTGTAACAGTAAAATTTTGATAATTATAGTGGGCATCATCTTGTTCTTCTTATCTAGCGTCACTTCGTAGATATATGGAACTAAAATTTACTGCTTACAGACGGCATTTTCCACCCATCAGACATATTCAATTTTCTAAAATAAATGCCATATACATCTGAAGACAGGGGCCAAGTCTAAAGTCTAAGGGGTTTTTGCTACGGGCCCCCGATAATGTTGTTATGTACTTATGCCACTAGAATCTTGTAAAATATTGTAACTGATCTTACGTGAAATATAAATATGATGTGGCTTATCTTAATATTACTAGCTTTGTCGCGCTGTTTCGCTCGCGTAACCCAAACTGAAACTTCCGGGCACTAAAACTCGACAAACATACATACCCCAAGTGACCCTTTTATGTTAAAAAAGTAATTTTAAGATATTCCTTGTGTTATGGTCGCAGCACACACACACAACTCGGAAAGGGATCGTAACCGCATCACCTCGAGCCGGTCAGTATTCTTTGTATGAAACTTCATACTGCAACGCACACTAATGGGAAACGTAACGTAATCGTATCTTTTTCGCTTTTCTAGGCGAGGCGTTTACAATATCTTACCGAGTTGATATCTGTACGGCCGCCATTAATCTACATCCGTACCGAATTTTATATAAATCTGTTTAGTAGATTTTGCTCAAAAGAATAACTAACATAGATAAAAAATACATAAGTATACGTAGGATTTATATAATATTTGTAGAGTTCGCAGCATGTGTGATGTGACTTATTTTCTTTTATATTTGATGTGAGACGTTGACAGCAAAGATTTAGTACGAAATATTTTTGTTAATTCTATGCCAGTGTTGCATTTAACGTTTTAAATCTCTTTTGCCATTTTGAAGTAAATGTATCATATTTTTACGCATACGATTTGAATGCATTCCTCACATCAATTGAGAGATCAGTCAAAGCTATTAAAACAATTTAATACATATAAAATAACAAAGTCAATCTGTGGGAATTCATCACTTTCCTCGTACCAAGACTGAGTCTCTAACGAATAAATGAATAACGCTGCAGAATATCGATTATGTGTAGTAAGTGATGTCTGCAAATCTGTCACCTAACCTAACTTTTTAAGCTTATTCGCAGTCCGGGTTGTTTTTTTTAATATTTTTAACGGGCAAAGTCAAATCATAAATATTAAGCGCCATATGATTTTAAAGTTGATTGCATATATAGTTTTATTAGTCGAATGTTAGTTTATAACGCGTGCTTCGTCTGTCTGTGTGATACGTTGAAATAAATGTTATTTGTTACTTACACCGTTTTTTAATCCCCTTCCTCGTTCCACTTCAGTAGTACGTGTGGTGATAAAAGAGCAAATAGGTACAAATAGTTGACGGCATAAGCGACTGACATACAATTGGAATCACCCGTCTAGGTACTGACATTATAGCGTTGTCAACACAATAGGCAATGATGTCAATTCAGAAATTAGGGGACAATTTACGGTGAACGATCTATTGGTACTTAATTTCTTATTTACTTTTTATTTCTCTACTTAATCATCTTTTCAAAATGGGACCATAAGCGTTTTTCATGTTCACCTATCCCCCTATACACACTGGACTATAATATAATATTATATAAATAAAAAATTAAATCAAACTCGCAAAACCTTTATTGATATGTACAAACCGTGATATAATATGACTTAAGTAAAATGTTCGTAACGCAAACACAGCTCGCACTCGATGATCTCATTTTATTTTTTTGCATTATTATTTAATATATAGGTAGTAAGAAAAAAATCATATTCCTAAACCTTTTCAATAAATAAATAATTCTTTATAAATCACTAAAAGAAATTAAATTTTGCTTTTAATATTTTACTAAAGTGTTAAAAATATTATACAAAGAATTTTTTTTTTTTATGGTATAGGAGGATAAACGAGCAGTCGGAGCCATTTTCATGACTACCGACGCCCACAAACATCCGCATAGAGGCTATACAGATGCGCTGCCCTCCTTTCTCTTCCCACCTCCATGGGCCACCGGCTACTTA
>LUGF01041539.1:234998-246804 GCA_001625245.1 Calycopis cecrops
ATTGATGGGAATACTAGGTCCTTAGTATAGGTTTGATATGAATAGGGATCATGTAGCGAAGGATTAAATGATATTTGATCAAGTGAGCAGCATTGATTTATAGAAGTAATGTGATCCGGTCGGTGCAAGATAGGTAGGTTAGGTATTGATTCGTTTCAAATGAGGGGATTTTTCATGAGAAGTTAGTTGTTAGGGAATTTAATTATCATTTTCGGTGTGAGATAGCGGTGATAGCGGTAGAATAGCAATTATATGGTTACAAAAACTATATATTAGCATACGTAAATGCATATAGTCGATTTCATATAGGTTTATAGTGATCACTGATTATAGGCAAGACGACAATAAGATGGTTATAATAGTATATATACAGATGTGTTCTCTTTTTTTTCATATGCTGTCATATGGATGTCATCATGGAGCTGGGAGCGCGAGAGCATGCACGCATTGATGATTGTACGTAGCACGCATGTACTACACCAAAATGCATGGAGCATGCCAGAACGAATGATTGATAGACGCCTGTTAGTGGGGTTAGTGTTTGGATTCAGATTCTAATGAACTCAAGTTCTGAATGAGCGAGGGCAAGAAAAACTATAAAACACACCAAATGCATAGCATGTGTGGATTCGGCGTTTTGTCAATCTGGTTTGAATTTTCCAAGTTACTTCAGGTCATGGGAAAGTTAGTTGATGGTTTAATCTAGCCGTGATAAGAATGCTGGAGGTTAATTAATTAAGTTTAGCTAGCAAATGAATGTCTGAGGAATGATGATTGATTCACGATATTGGATATCGGTAGGGCTGATGAAGTTAGGTTCGGATTCTGATGGACTCGGACTCTGACTGAACGAAGGGAAACGGCTATCAAACTCACTATAGATATAATATCTGTGGGGCTGTACGTTTTGACAGAATAGCTCGATTTTCTAAGTTGGTTGGGTCACAGAGAGAAGGCGGACTATATACTATACTATACTTCAACTGAATAGTGGCAAAAGAATGAATGGCGTTGACGGTGATATTATAACAGCATTACCCTCATTGAAATATGCATGTCGTAGTCAAAACTTTAATTCCTTTAAATGATAAGAGGTTGTTTATTTTCTCACGTACTGGCCTTTGATTCTTCAATTGATGTAATCACGATGGATACAACTTTGACTTTGTATTCAGCTTGAATTGAATTAATTGAATAATGACGATTAAATGTAAGGCTGATTATAAATCTCATTCCACTTCTAGGACTAATATTACGAACGAGATGAAAGTTTCTGGAAAATTGTAGGGATATATCTGGAAAGAGAGGTAGTTTTTTTTTAACAATGTATAACTTGTAGTTTATTACGCTAAAGAGGTAGACTAAATACTTTTTTTTAAATTGTTTGCGTAAACAAATCGCCATAGCTTTTACAGGGTTTTTGCTATGGAGAGTTTGATTTTAGTAAAGTATAAAAATTTCCGCCTTGAATCTTGGAAATAAATTTTATGGAAATTCGATATTGAATACTAAAGTCAGGCTGTTTCACCTTAAGAAAGATTTGTATTCCTGTCTACAGTAATGTTCCCCTGTGAGGTAGGTAAACGTCGCTTGTTGGTTTGTATAAGTTTGTCTAGGTTTATCCAAACTTATTTTATGAGAGGAGGGGATAATGTAGTATAGAGGAAACTCTATACTCATATCAAATGAAACCTCTGCGTTTGGTATATTTTTATTAGAAAAATATAAGTTCGAATTTGAATTATGGAAATTATATTTTTCTTCTTGTCAGAAAAAAGATTATTCTACAAGATTCTGTATATACGGGGACGGATTGAAAGAATGTCGATCTCTTAGCTATAACTTAGATTCTTAAATAAAATACATGTATTCAATTTGATGATTCTGAATAAATATTTCAATAATATCAAGTGTATTTATGTTTAATCTCATTGGCTAGAATTAACCCAGATGGGATAGAAATATTAGGCAAGTTTATTAGTCTAGGGCTTTGTAGGTTTTACAGATTTTAAGGTAATACCGCTAGCAGAAGTGACTACGCCCCCTGAACAATCTACAGACTAGAGGCAGCGGTACTACAGTAGTATACGCAGTCGAACACCAAATTGATGTAATAAGTAGTAATAGGTTGATATATTCGTATCTAGCCTTACCCTAATGTAAATAACCTAACCCACCATCAACGGCAACTAGTTGATGTCTCTTTTATATGATCGCAGCGAGCCTGCGGATAAAACTAAATATGTTTAAGGACCTGTAACGAATTGATTATAATATGAAAATTAGATAAAGTACATAACAAAAATTCCAACTAATATAAAAAGAATGTAATTAAAATAAATATATTCATAATTAATTCGAAAAAGTATATTCAAAATTTGTGGTTATAACTTTTAATTAAGATAAATAACTGAGAAGTATGATTTTTTCAAGGCAATAAGAAATTAGCTGAAATTTATGTCAAATACTGAGGGTATTTGATATAAATTTCAGCTTAATCCCTTCACGAGTTTCGGAGAAAAAGGCCATATAAGTGATCATATATGGGTTCAGTTTTTTTCTCTTTGAGATTCGGAACCCTAAGAACCGACCAAGTGCGAGTCGGACTCGCGCAGGAACGGTTGCGTACCATCATTACCATCATAATTCATATTTCATAGGCCGTTGCCGGGCTATCGTTTCGCGCTTGCAAATTCAATTTGGTCCTTTTCTTGATTACAGATTTAAGGTTGAAATTTTATCCGCATATGTCATTCGATGCACGTGAAAATCAGATGACAGTTTAAGATTATTATGCCATGGAGCTGGCCAAAAAGAAGCTATGGGAACCCTATGGGCCTATAGAGCTGAGAGCTGGGTCGGAGATTACATCTTCAGCCGGAGGTCGTCCACTTTACGCCTTGATGAAAACCAGGGCTGGAAGGAAAGTGGCCATAGCTCTGTAAAAAAATATTGGAACACCATCGTGTGTGAACTCGGGAATTGTATTGAAAAAGACTTTCACGTGGGTTTAGACATCTAGGTCCCTATCATGCAGATGGACCGCGGCCCTTAAACTTGTTTTTGTTCTTCTAATCGCTCGTTAAAGCTTGTTTATAAAAATATAATTTTATTATTGACTTGTGAGATATAAATTGCACTTTAGATTCCCGCTCGACTTTATGTCGCAAGTATGCAATGTATTTTTATTTACTCTTTAAGAACAAATAAACTCCGAATGCTTTCCGCGCTAGAAAGTCGCTCGAGTTTTTATTAAAAGCTTTTTAAAATTTTTACTCGCAGTTAGAAATTTACTGCGGTAATTTTTTGCAGGAAACGCTACGGTGTACATATTTGCTTATTCAAGGAATAGCGCTTGTATATTATACTCATATGTATACATCATGTCATGTCACCTTCTTATTGACATAAAGTCCGGCTCGAGCTAAGGTGTCCTGGTCGGCGAGTTTCTCTGTTACCAATTATCTGGCGCACCATGAAGTGCAGACGATGTTATTAGCGCCTTGGTATTTCTGGACCGGTATAACTGAGGGATCATCAAGATTTTCATCATCAAAATTATTATCTCTGAAATAACGGAGGACGCATCTCCGAAACCTCTGGTGTTGTGGGAGTTGTTCACTTACCATCAGGAGATCGTTGGGTGTGCAACATGCCTATATTGCATGCCAAATGTTACATAGAAAAGGAATAATTTACATAATCGTGTTCTTTTTAGTGTTGTATTACTTGATGGTAATGATAGACGTCCATACACATCCCTATTGTCTTGCCCCCGTTTACTTCCCGCTTCATGGGCAAAACTGAGCGTCCATAAACTTTTTAAAGTAATTAAAGAGCAATCGGAGCAATTTGTTAGATACCAATGAGCATTAAAATCTCCAGATACACACGTATCGCCCTCTTTCGTCTCATCCTCGTCAATGGTACACCAGTTACTCATAAACAGCACGAAAAACAATAACATATCCATCACTTTTAATGCGGTATGAGACGTTACCTTTAGGTTTGCCAACAGTCACGCACTACGCGGGACGTCCCGCTTCTGAGTCCCTATTCAATGCGTCCCGCTTAGGGCGTGTGCGGGACGCTAAATGTCCCGCTTTTCGACTACCACCGATAGTAAAAAGTAGGTATTTAAAAAATACCTAATTTTACTCATTACAATATTTGTTCCACGACGGTTAAAAAAAGAAGGTTATTTACGCTATTTCACGAGTAATAGAATAAAAATCGTTGCACGAGGCCCATGCATCAGACTGTGAGCGGTTGATGAGCTTTTCCCGCATTTGAAATCATTATTTCCGGCAAATTCGTAATTTCAAGTTGGCAAGCCTAGTTACCTTCCCGGTCGTGACGCCCCAACTGTGCTGCAAAACAGCAACTTTATAAATATCTTTTATGTGCGTGAATAATGGGAGAGAAGAATATGAATACTGATTAAAATGAGGACAATCAGAGAAATCTCGAGGGGGTTGCATTATCTCAATTTAAAAAGTTATTTTTTCTTTTATGTTATTTTCTCAATTTCCAAATTTACAATTTGTATACAAAAAAATTATTGTTTATTTTTTCTAAAATTTCAACTGGAACAACATAATGTTATTCAGAAATCATGGATCTTTAGTAATATTTTTGTTACAAGACAAGACCTGCATTTGACCGTAACCTTACCTGATGTATAGTGAATATGCGGCCGAAAATGTACCACACTGGTCGAGTACATGCCCATATAAAAGCGAGTACCTAAATATACCTAAAACCACAGATCACAGCTCGTGTTCTTCAAAGTTTAGTCGATCATTTTTTTTTTCAATCCATAAAATTACTTAAAATATAGTATTTTATTGAATATGTGGAATATATGTAAGTTGTGATTTGCAAAATATTTTTGGATACCAGCGACTGAATGTAATATTCGGCACAGTCATTCCTCGATGAATCTATTAAATCAAAACGTCTTTCTTATTACATTTTTTTTGCAATGAACAAAAGTTTTTAACTTATTAACATTCGAAAACGATAATATTGTAGTATACAATTGCTAAAATAAATACATTTTACTAGCTAAACAAAAATTTTTCTATACATACTCTAAACAATTTTTTTGTCTGTGGCACATTTCAACCAAATATGTTAAGTCGATTTTCCTTGAAAAACTCTTTCAGTATCAGTTTGTCAATTTATGGAGGAAGGTGATAGACTACTTTTTAACTGACTGTGGTAAAAAAAACGGATTCACATTAACGAAGTTGCGGGCGTCCGCTAGTCTTAATATAGGTATATATTTCTTGTGTGCGTGTGTGTGCCACTGAACTCCTCTTAAACGACTGGACCAATTTTGACGAAATTCTTTGTGTGTTGAATGGGATTTGAGAAGATTTTACATTCATAAATCGCCCTTCAGATGGCGCTGCAGTCCTATGAAAGAATTAAGTCGGGTGGAACTGCTGGGCATAGCTAGTATTATATAAAGTGGGATGTTCCGATTCATTGAATCCGAAGTCGTCATTTAACCTGAAACCTCGGGTATGATTCGATTACATTCGCCTCGAGCCGTAATTTCCATTTGCCCCGTTACAGTGGCTCCGCTCCGCCAATTACACTAAGCCCTGTGTTTGACTCCATAACGTAGGGTAACAATTAGATATCCCTTTTAGAGGTAAATCAAATGCAGTACCGTAGTATATATTAATTGTGTATTCATGTTAAGTGATATTCGTTTATACAGGCTGTCTAAGATGGGACATCAAATCAAATCAAATCAGGGATATTGTAGCAGTTATTCAGAATTTTGAATGTTTCGATAAGATCGCCTCTTTCACGTCGTTTTTCTAGAGTAGTTAATCCCAGTATATTAAGTCTTTCTTCATTTTCATATGATGATATGATAATCATATAATATGTTTCTTAAATCTTCAGTTAGTTTAAAATCTCTTCTTTGGACTTTTTCTAATAGGTGAATATCTTTTTTAAAGTAAGGATTCCATATCTGGAATGAAAACTCGAGCAGAGTGAATGTGTGTTTTAGAAAGTTTTATGAAAGATTCCTTATTATACAAGAGAATGCCTTTTGTAGCTTAGAATAATTCTTTCTTACAATTGATATAATATGAGTTTCCCACTTTAAATTGCTGCTAATGATAACTCATAAATCAGATTGGTTAGTTACGGTATATTGTACTCTGGTTACAGCTTGCAATTAGTAGTTGTCGCGGTGATATGGTTTGTGCAGATTTTTTTTTCAAATGTGCATACAGAGCATTTATTAATGTTTAAGTTATTAGTACCCATTCTTTTGTTCATTGTAAGATATGTAAGACATTATTAAGATCGCTTTGAATATCAGGGTATTGAGTATAAGGGTTTCCAAAAAATTTGTGCCGTCAGCAAACAAGGAAAATGGTATGTGTAGAACATTTTGTAGGTCTGTAAGGTAAAGGAGAACAAATCCTTGTGGAACTCCACTGTAGACAGGAATGTATGAACATTAGACATAGTTTCACGAACTTCGACACAAAAAATTCTTTCAGAAAGAAAGTCACTGATCTAAGCCAAAAGCTTTCCCCTTATATCAAAGTGCTCTAGTTTACAAATGAGCCATGGTCATAGCTTTTTAATAGTCAAGATATGTTATATCACTAGGAAAATTACGGTTAAAATTCATTGGCAAGGCAAAATAGAAGATTTGGAAATGTTGATCGCTTGGGTACAAAGCCATATTATTCGTCAATTATTATATTTCCATTTCTTAAAAATGTATTCCATCGTTTTACATAAGACACTGGTTAAGCTGATAGGTCTGTAATTGGACGCTAATTACTACTCTTCTTTTTTAAATATTGGGGTAACTATAGCATTCTTCCAGTCCTTCGGCATTTTACCAACTTCAAGCGGTAAGGCTGTTGCCGGCCTTACTTGTTGTTGTTGTTATTGGACTGAACCTTTTTAGAAAAACCGCGCGTATGTAGTCTGGTCCAGGGGAAGTGGCATCATCAAATGTGAGTAGTCTTATGTGAGACATATTTAAGATTTTTTTATAGAAATACATATACCTATTTACATCCATGACCTAGGCAGGAATCGAAGCCGCCACCCTCAACGCAACATGCTTCGCTTATCCTAGGTCTGTACCACTGCGCCAGACTGGAAAATACGTATTTATCAATCCCAATGATGAATTATATTATAAAATTTAAAAAGTATATAGGAAAGAATTCGACCATAATAAATTTAAGCCCAATACATGATGAAATGATTTCAAAATACCTTTTCGTTGTTCTTCTCCTCCATGAACAAGTTAAGTTAAGTTTAAAAGTAAAAACACAACAAAAACTATTACCATTATAGACAACGTTCATTCTTTTATAGCCATTATTTATACATATTTTTTATAAATAAGCAATAATGATACTTACAGCAGCAGCATTCGACTCTGATATTACAGACTAATAATATAATTAATTAGCTAATTAGCTCAGTTTTTTAGTTTATAATAACTTTCAAAACCAGAGAGAGAGCGAGGCTCTGCATACGGCCGAGGAAACGTTGGCGGGACGACCTCGATGCCTTCGAGGAAAGCTGGTGGGAGAAGACAAAAGACCGGGACGGTTGGCGAAGTTTGGGGGAGGCCTTGCCCGCCCCCTCGACAATTCTCCACCTTGTCGTTGTGAGGGTGCTTAGTAGCCGTGGCTTCGACAACCACGGTGAACCAAGAGGGATCCCGGGTGGGGACGCGTCGGGTGGGCTTCGCTGTGGCCCGCTCTGGATGCGTCCATGGAGGAGGGGTCGCGGGAGGAGAGGTGTCTCGGTGTGTCGTTGCCGTGCACCCTATCTCCCGCGACCGAACGGGGGCGCACCGTCTTTTGCGTTGGCGGTGGGGCCGCAGAGGAAGAGGAGATGCGGTGTGTCGTTGCCGTCCTCCCTGTCTTCTGCGGCCGTTTAGTGGATGGTCCGCCGCCCAGGGGACCAGCCAATGCCGGAGGTCCTCCACCCGTCCCTCTGAATCAGCAGATGGCGGCGTGGATTCGGACGACCGACGTGGTGTGCTCCGCTGGAGCATTGGGACCAGGGGTAAGGATGGGAACCTGACCCCATTGCACGGTTCCGACGTGGAGTTAGGGACTGTTCAAAGCAAGCCGGACAGTCCCTAAGGAGGAGGAGTCTGGCCTTTTCACCGAGGCCAGCCTGTCGCTGGAGGCACCCTGTTGCTTTCAGATCTGGGGCCATCCAATCATAGCGGCTGAAGGCTTAGTCGGTAGGGGCAACCCAGTTGTCGAGCCCGACACTGTACCCGATTGAGCCACCCGGGCTCCTGGTCAACAAAAAAAAAAAAAGGCCTTACCCAGCAGTGGGACAACATAGGCTGAATTAAAAAAAATCGATTAAACTATCAGTTTCACTCGCTACTCTAGGCACATATCTATTTTTGAATCATTAGTATATTACGTATAATGGTGAAAACTATTAACTACAATGTATAGAAAAACATTGAACTGAAAAACTATTTTTGTATGAGTCGCCGTGCCGCTTTGTCGATATAATACACCTTTACATGGTAGACGTATATGCTTCTTACAGAAAAGAATAATGAAAAAATCTTCAGTAATCCGAGTGAAAATAAATCCAAAAAAGGATAAAAATAATCAATGAGTTATGAATTTTGTCAAAACGCTCAGACCTTTAACTATAGCTGAAAATTTTGTCGGAGAATTCAGGTATTCCTTTAAAGATGGTGAGATTAATGTCGCCACTACAAAAATGAAAATTTATGCTATACTTTTATTGATATTCATTTTAATTTCTTATTTTATTGGTAATATAAAATTAATATATGATACTTCAAAGACGGCCAACAAATTAGCTTATTTAGTGTATAACGTTCTCTGCTTATTCCATATTTTATATTTCTTTATGAAATTGAATACATTTAATTAAATTCTCAATTAAACATAGAAGTCATAAAATTAATTACTCAGGTCGATACAACGTTGGATAAACAATTCGGCTTGCTCCATGTCCTTCAAAAAAAAATTTGTTTTATACTTGGTATTATCTTAATGATATGTTTCTTTATTTTTGTATTGGATTACTGTGAATTGGGCTTGAATACTTTGTTTATCTTATATTGTTATATAACTGATTTTAAAAGGTACGTTGCAGGAATTTCATTTGGTATATATTGTTATATTGTTACTACATGATTGGATTTTATTTGTGATGAATTACAACGTACAGTCAATTCAGACCATCACGTTCAACAAAGAGCAAACTTAAATAATATTAGAAGTGTATCGGAGCAACACAATCGCATTCAGACATTAGCAAAAGCCTTTGATGTTATTGTCAGGATTCTAATAAATATAAATCATTTTTTTAATTTTCAAATACTTTTGATATTTATGACTTCACTTTTTTTCACAATTTTATTACCATTATTCATAATATCATCCGAGCATCATATTTCCCTGTATTCTATGATACTTTTACTGGTCTTCGAAAACATTTTGTTGTGTGTATTGTGTATTTCATCTATCACTATACGATCTAAAATAAACAATATAAAGGTATTATTGAACAAAGTGGTAATTAATTATAACTTTCCTACATATATGAGATTAGAAGCTGAAACTTTTTTAGACATCATAAATGCATCACCCATGAATATGAATGCGTATTCCATGTTTACTTTAAATGCTAAATTATTACTTAACTATGTTAGCGTAGCTAATGCTTATTTCATTTTGCTTGTTCAAGTGACACATTTGTTGTAAACAATTGCGGGCTTTTGTCTTAATACATATTGTATCCAATCTTTTATATTCAACTGTATGTATTGTGCTGTTGCAGAGGCTAAATAAACTATGTAATTAAAATGTTTTATTAATTTAAAATATAATTTAATATTTATCAAAAAGCTACATAAATTGTAATTGTTTCATACAACCACTTATGATTATTCATTAGATTAATTAGTTATTGGAGCCCAATTTCTTATAATGTTAGAACTTTTTGAAGTGTTCAATGATCACCAAAACAGCTAGGCTTTCTAGAGTAGTTTTTTATGGGTAAACTAGTAATTTAGTAAATTAAGCTAATACTTAGTTATTTCTCTACCTTCTTCTTAAATAGTTATATTATTTTTGCATGGAGCAATTATATTCATTAGAAATAAATATAATAGGGTTCTTGATAGGATTAAAAATAAAAGCTTATTGAATTTAATATTTAATTAATATGATTTTTTAAGGCATTAAGTAGTGAAATAATTTGTAAATAATTAATATTTTAAAATTAATTTAAAAAAGAATATTTTATTCATAAGTCACGTGACATGAAACGACATGATTGACGACGAAAATTGACGATGACGTAACACGTGCGTTAGCCATATTATGTTAACCGTGGTAAACTGTCAAACGTTGATGCACATCATAGAGGCTGCATTCCGAAATCTACTGATAGTACTAGTTAATTACTATAAAATGTAACTTTTTTTCTGTAATCTGTAATATGCACAATAAAGTATATTTCATTCATTCATTCATTCACAGTACGAGTCATTTGTCAAATTTCTAGCTCAAATTTGAATTTTTGGAACGCACTCGTAATGTTTGTTATTAGTCACTTATGTCACTTAATACTTGTCATTGTCGTTACAAAGCACAGTTTACGTCACAAGATGCCCTTTTGCTATGTCGGTATTGAGAAGTTTGTTTTACTTGTGTAAAAAATTATATGAAAATTAAAATAATTTAAAATTCGATCTTTTATTTTGACTCCATCACACTTAAAAAAATAAAATGATTTAAGTCATATTTAATGTTATTGTTTTTAAGGTTCCGTATCTCAAAGAGAAAATAATGGAACTCTTACATCATCACATTGTTGTCCGTCTGACTGTACATCTATCAAGATCCTTTTCTCTGAAACTAGTTGAGGGATTAAGCCGAAATGTATGTCAAATACTTAGGGTTAATTACCTAATTAAGTACACAAAAAATAATCCTTCTAAGTTGACGCACAAAATAGTTATAAGTACACATTTTATATGAATACGCGCTTTTTCTAAAACGTATAGGCTGTGGTATAGGACAGGTATTTGCTGTTGTTTACATAAAATTGTGAAATTTGGCAAGAAGTAAGAACTTACAGCACACAAATAGGAATAAATCTTAAACTGGTAAATTATTATTATCACTAGAAAAATCATTACCAACTTAAACCTGTAGTTCGCTTCATACTAAATGTGTACAAGCACCCGTATACAGGTTAAATTGAATTAGCGAATAACCTCTTGCAGGCAGCCTCTCTACAATAATGCCAACAGTCCAACAACATTCGTTCTACTACTTATTAATAGATATTAGGATGAGAATGTTTTTGGTAGCGAGTAACCTCTTGCAGGCAGCCTCTCTACATTAATGCCAACAACCCAACAACATTCGTTCTACGACTTATTAATAGATAAGGATGAGAATGAACCTTTTTCTCTTAGGCCATTCTCTGTAAGCGAAGTCAAGCAACATATTATGTGCATTTCATCAAATGCTGTTGGTGAAGATGGCATAAGTCGCAAAATGATTGTCCCTATTTTAGATGTTCTTGCTCCTATTCTTGTCCATATTTATAATTTTTCTATAAGTAGCAGCGTATTTCCGAGTATTTGGAAAGATGCTAATATTATTCCGTTACCCAAGTGGTAATATTATTCCGTTACCCAAGGTCGAGAGCGACCTAAACTAGTTTCAGACTACCGTCCCATCTCGATTCTTCCTTTTTTATCAAAAGTTCTTGAACATCTAGT
>LUGF01041539.1:246830-261445 GCA_001625245.1 Calycopis cecrops
CGATGGCAAGCAGCTGCGCTCATCTGGCAATATGTTACTTGAATCCCCAATACACAATACAAAATATTTTAGTTCGTCATTCACTGTCCGTTCAATTTCACTGTTTAACGCCTTACCTATCCACATTAAACGCGCAAAAACTATTACTAGTTTCAAAACGATGGTAAAAGATCATTTACCTAAGCTGTCAAACTTAATTATCTATATTAATGATATTATTAAGGTTCATAGACTATATATAATTATTTATTTTAATTAATATTATTGTTCTATATTTATGTATATTTTACTTGTGTAATTATATATATATGTTTGTATATATTAGTGTATATTATATTTATATATTTATTTTATTCACTATGTATAGAATATATAAACTTATTTTTCTTTTTCAACTGTGCACCTCCTCCATGTAATTTAATTTATCCTCTAGGTTAAGGTTGACTGGAAGAAATTGCTGTAAAGTAATAAGGCCGCCTTTGTGTGCATCCATAGTGTAATTTGTACTGTACTGCTTTTTTTTGTCTATAATGTGCGCAATAAAGAATATTTTCATTTCATTTCATTTCATTTCATTTCATTTCATTCATTTCAATGTTTTTGGTGGGATTCACTTCTTTTTATAGAAACGGGCTTATTGATTTATTTTATTAGATTTTTTAATTGACACAGTTTTTTTCCTTTTGGAGCAGTTTTTTTATTATTACAAATCTTTCTTTTCTTTCACGATTAGTTAACGAGTTAGCTAATAATTGCACTAGTGTAAGTGATAAAATCACTAAGGCCTCCATAAATGTTTTTGTATGATTAGAAATAACTTGTTTTAGGTCTTTGAGCAAGAAGTTAATATGCCAAACGTTTTACACACACACACACACGCCCGCGCGCACATGTAGTATAATTAATTATTAGCAAAGTCGTTAACTAATCATGATAATCAAGAAATAATTCCACTGTGACATTATAAATCAAATCCTATTTAAAATACTACCCACAAGATATTTAGGTAATCTAATTCTACTCACACACACACACACACGCACGCACGCATGCACGCACGCACGGACGCACTCAAGCACTTATGCACACATTAGCAAATTTTTTTTGCGATTATCATAGTTTTTATAGTTTTCCCTTTATGTGGCTACTAAACCTCAACTCTGTACTAAATTTCAGCCCTCAGAGTTTATGGAAAGTACTAGTTCTTGATGATTATCATGATTGAGTGTCATAAATGCGAAACTGCTTTCGCTTAACTTCGGAACTAACTGACCTACAGACTTGAAATTTTGGATTTTAGTTAGTGATTATAGCTTACTTTTTTTTTTGTTCTCGCTGCGTTCGCGGGAATGCATTTAGGCAGGCCCCCAGGTTAAGGAGGTCCTAGGGGCTATGTGGGACTCGAGAGCCTATGGCGTCTTTCACTACCCACTAATTCCTAGCGGTGTTCCTACTCGTTCGCCTTTGGGGGAGCCACGGGAAAGCGGTGGCATACGACCGCGACTCCACCAGCGGATGCCCTTATAGGCTCGTCTCAGGAGCTTGCTGCTTCTTAAATATCATTATAGCTTACTGGATGACGAAAATTTCTGCCATGTCGTCTTATCCAGAGGTCCTCAAAGGGCGCCTTATATCGATGGCATAAGTTTTTTGTTTTTATTTTTTTTTAAATACTTACCCTATTTAAAACGTGATTAATATGTGATACTTGATTTATAATATGTGCCCGCTCCAGAGCTGCGCCAGTTCTACGCCCTTGGCGTTAGCGCTCATTACGTCATTGAGCGTACATGGTTGAGGATTGGAGAGGCAGATCAGGGTATGGTCCATGGTTTGTTACGGGACTCCGCAGTCACACTGGGTCTGGTTCGGATCTATCATGCTCCACTTTGCCAGGTTCGACAGCAACCAACTTCAGTCTATTTATTGTCCTCCACACTGGCCATATATTTACTTGCACAGCTTATTGCTTGAATGATGATGATGCTATGTTTCATAACATTGCGAATAATGCGAATATATATTTAGTTGCGAATAAACACCATTTGTGTTTACAGAGATAAATGGAATAACATTATTTCACTTTAATAAATGTAAATAATCAGAATTTACTGTCTAATTAAGTTAACAATAAAATCTTACTGAAAAAAAGTCGTGTATATTTTTTTTGTAGGAAGTGTATAGTGCAATTTTAAACATTGCAATCGAATCGGACCGGCGTCATCGGGAAAGCGCTTTATTATGCGCTTGAGACATGCGGCAGAGATCATTCATGCTGCAGCGCTTTTTAGCGGAAGCGTAAACCGGAATAAAGCAATAAATCGATTTAATTATAATGTATTAATTATAATAATAACCTATTAATTATCGCTAGTTTTAGGGTTTCGTAACTTAAAAGTAAAAAACAGAACCCATGGAAGGTCTCTTGTCCTTATGTTTGAGTGACTGGCCGTCTGGAAGTAGCAAGATGCGTTGAAGTAGTAAGCCGATTTATGTCATACTTGCTGCGCCCCGCGGTTTCAGCCGCGGAATTTTCGATCCCGTGGAAAAAATAAAAATACAAAATCATCCCATGGCATCCCGGAACATTATTTTGGGATAAAAACTATCCTATTCTAAGTGACTTTCAATGTGTGTGCCAAATTTCATGAAAATCGGTTCAGCAGTTTTTGCGTGAAGGAATAACAAACAAACAAACATACCACATTTATAATATTAGTTGGATGAGATCTGAGGTCTTCCTCTAGCACGGAAATAATAATCATACTTTACACTTTAATGTCAACGCAATCAAAAGATACATACATGTGCATATTTTCTAAGCGATATCATGCATGTCGAGACCTTATTTCAGGGACGCGTAGAAGTAGTAAGCCGATTTATATCCAATATTGAGGTCTGCAAATCCCTCTAGCACAGAAATAATAATCGTGGATTAAAGTCAATGTGATCAGAACATTTTTTCCATGCATATAGCACGCCATGAGCCATGATTCTTGGTCATGTGAAGCTTCTTACATGAAACCTGAACCTGAACCACCAGGTCGAAGGCGAAGGAAGTTTTGCGACTCAAATAAAATAATAAATAAATGTACTCGCCATCCCCATATTTTTTGTGTTATTAGTTGAGTATTAACTTTTTGTCGGGTCCGTATTTTTTTTCATACCTTCCTTTCAACCTTTAAGAACATAACAAAGCAAAGGATGATTAGTTTATTAGTTTTGTCGTGAATGCGTAACAAAGAAACTTAATTTTAAATTTATAATATTAGTAGGGGTTTTATTATAAAAACAATGTATTTCAAATGACACATGAAAGTTACGCGCGAGGTTGTAAAAAAATATGTCCATCCAGGTCATGAAAAGTGGAGTGGAGTGGAGAAGTAATAGAAATGCAATGTGATTTACTTACAATATGATTCTACAATTAAAATAAATTGAATTAATCATCTGGAATTTCAAAGGACTGCTTGCCGCAATATTTCAATATTTGGAATGACGAGCACGAATAATGAAATTATTCACATGCCTAATTGAAGTTGTGAATCATTTGATTCCCCTATAAAATTTGTGAAATCTAAACACCGATTAGTAAATTAACTAACCAGGACCAATATTTGAGAATTATTAAAAAAAATAAAGATTTTCCGATAAGCTGCATAATAAATGTATTTATGTTTTTGTGTTCAAAACAGCAGGTGCTCAGTTTCACTAGTATAAGTATGTATTTCTTTTTGAATAATTTGTTCGTATTTATCTCGTATTTGTTTAAACCGATTTCGATGCAGAGTTCATAAAAGTATTTGTTACATTTAAGAGCAGGTTTGATGCAGAAAACCTGTCTTTGTCTTAACGTCAAATCCATTTCGACGCAATTTAGTTTACTTTTAAACTTTTCGGGCGATGTTAGAGAAAATATAAAAAATACATATGTGGACGACGATGTCTCCAGAATCCTATCACCAGATCATTATTCGGTGACAGTAGAACCACCTCGGGGATATAATATCACAACTAAAATTTATCATCAATAAAAAAAAAAATATTTTAAAATCGTTCCACCAATGATTACATACTCCCGTTTGTTTTATGTAAAAAAACAATCGAATTGAAAAGTGCACTTTTTTGACATTTTTAAACAAAAGTAAATGTAACTTTTTCAGTTTAAATAAGCTGCTTACAATCTTGTAGACAAAGAAAGGGTCACAAAATGCTTGGTAAAAATATATTACAGAACCCTCTTAGGAGCTACTTAGTTATTTAATTACATTTTATTATACACATTTTTACAATAAATTATATTAATGTGTATAAACACTTAATAAAAATAATTGGGAAAATAACGTATAAAGGTAAGGTAATTTAATTGTATGAAAGAGTCGTAGCAAGGTTTCCTTTTACATTGTAAGTATTTGTATATTTTTTTATTATATTATTTTTTTTTACAAAAATCCCTAATATTTTTCTTCTTAGCTAAGCGCTTCTCTTGACGTTCTTCCTCTCGCAAGTTGTTCGACGCTCTCGATGTATTTGCAGATGTATCGCAATCACATTTTTTCTTTCAGCTCGCGGTCATTTACCCGTCATTTTGTCCATCAACATGAGCAAATGGTATCGTCCGTGTTTAAGCGTGTGGCCCAGTCATTTCCCAGGCCATTCAGCTTCTCTGCTTCTGAGGATATAATATAAAATCTGAGGATAGAACTGGATAATAACATCCAGTTCTAGCCATGAGCCCAAGTATTCTAACGTTGTAAACTTTATGTACCCAGCTAATGCACAGTTTCCATTTATCAGCTTTCAGAGCTAATTCTCAGAAACACACAAACAAAAGTTAAAAAAAAAACACAGTAATGATCCGCTTTAGATCTCTGTGTTACATCTGAATTTTCGGGGTCCGATACACGTTTCCAAAACCAGAACTTTTGTGTAACACAGATTCATGCTCAACCCCGCATTCGGACTGCACTACAACCTTGTTAACCAGTGTATACTTATATTTTTGAGATGACGCTATCAGCACAGTCTTATTATCTTAAAATATCACGATTTTCCTGTTTCCAACTGCCCATCCCAGCAGAGCTTCAGATAACATTGTTGCACTCCACGAGGTTGTGTAAACTTTCTATCTATGTAGATTGTACACGTTTTGTTCTCAGTTGTAATATCATGAAGAAAGTTCTCCCGCTAATCACTCAGTTCGTTTAGTATGAGTTTCCTGTTTTTTTTTGCATCCAGTTACGAAAAATAAATAAATCAGGTAGGTCACAATTTAGCCGTAATAGGTCAGTTGGCCTGACTAAGTGGTCAGTATTACTGTAACTATGGTATAGTTAGCCAAGAGCGTCTTGAAATACTCGTAGACATTTGTTTTTGAGCAGACCATTAACCCCATGGAGTCCACTCTCAATGAATAATTTAAATTGTCATGAATCAGTCAAAATTGATTTTTTGCGTTTTGTTCACTAGGTTAGGCTAATTGGTAAGTCTTCCTTCTGTATGTGACATATAAAACAACTGAAGAGAATAAAAACTACACCTTATATATTTTAAATGAAAATGTTAATCATAATTTCATCGTTATTTAAGAATTGCTGTGAAAATTGTTAAAATTGTGAACACTTCAGTTACTTTTAGTGTTCACAATTTATAAGTCATAAATAACATCAACAAAACCATATTTCTTTTCACAGATGGATAAGAAAAATATGAAGTCAATAATCATAACTACTGTCTGTGTGTATGCTATTGTTTTAGCATACACAGATCTTGACGATACTTTTGATATTGACAGTCTAGTGAAGAATTCAACTGAATTGAAAAAATACCTGGATTGCTTCATAGACAAAGCACCATGCAGTAAATGTATGAAGATAGCTAAAGGTGATAATTGTTGAATCTAAGTAGATATAAGTTTAGTATTATGATAATTTAATGATCTTTAAATGCTTTTCTGATAAATATGGAGGAAACGATAAGTTTAAGAGAGTACTGTAAGAGGTAGTGCACGTTGCATACATGCAACCGAATTGGGCCGGCACGTCCGGGGAGGTACCTCGACACGACACCGGAGTAAAGTGACAGCTGAGCTGTCGCGTTTCGTGCGGTGTGTAAGTAGCCGGTTGCACATGGAGGGTGGATGAGGAAGGAGAGCAGCGCACCTGTATAACTTCTATGCGGCTTTCGTTAGTCATGAAAATGGTTCCGACTGCTCGTTTGCTTCCCTATGCCATAAAAAATAAAAAAGAATTATGAGAGTCGTGAAGTGGTACTAGGTTCCTTCTACTCACCCCATTAGGTGATTTTTTGTTGTTTTAATTGCTCAAGATGAACAAAAAGTTGCTGTCCTTCATGGTAAGATATAATAAGAGATATAACTTGCAACCTATTCATCAGATCTAACCCAGATATCCTAGTACTGCTGTGTAGAACGTCTTGTTCTGTTTTCTTATATCAGTACTCAGTTTACATTTAATGTCAAAGCAACATATTTATTTCGGAATGCTGTGGAAGTG
Source organism: Calycopis cecrops (assembly GCA_001625245.1). Lineage (NCBI taxonomy): Eukaryota > Metazoa > Arthropoda > Insecta > Lepidoptera > Lycaenidae > Calycopis > Calycopis cecrops. The sequence continues at coordinate 253,346 of LUGF01041539.1, forward strand.
AAGATTTTTTTTTATTTGTCATTGCATATAATGAGGGGACAACGATAGGGAGAGCAGAGGCTTTTGCGCTTGCACTGTCCTGAAGTTGGTTGCGATGTTCTGTGGTGCGGTATCCATAAAAGTGGTGGTATCGGTCTCTTAGAGCGAGAGAGAGAGAGAGAGAGAGAGAGAGAGAGAGAGAGAGAGAGAGAGAGCGAGTAGATAGTTACAGGGCCCCTCACCAGCGGTGGCAGTGATGACACTCGCATTACCACAACGAAAAACTACTGATTGTAAACTCTTGTACCCAGGAAACAGATGACGATGACAAAAGAAATAATGCATTTTTGTATTTTAGGTCATTTACTACAAGCTGTGTCTGACTCGTGTGCTGAATGTGACTCTGTACAAAGACATATGCTACATATGTTTCTTATAGGAATAAGAGATAAGATCCCAGAAGAGATGAAAGATTTTCAAGTTAAATATGATCCAAACGGTGACCACTTAGCAGCTGCAGAGAAGGCATTAAGTAAAGACTAAAAATTCTTTACAAGTAAGAATTCTCATTCTGACTTGTCCAGCATGCTACTTTTTATTATTTCTAACAAGGTGGTTACCATACATTTGTGCACTGTGATTACAACTGGTGTAAAAGGATTCGCACATAATTATTGGAGTAAATAAAATAATTTTAAATATTTTATTACCTTTTACTTTGTGTGCCTTTAACTTTACGACCTTATCCATAATACCTTTTTAGGGGAATACATTTACGTATAATACCTAATAAACTATACCCCTGCGGGTGTCTTCGGCCGCTATAATTGAAGGGTCCCGGCTCTACAAGCAACCCTCCAGCGACAAGCTGGCCTCGGTGGAGAGGCCAGACTTCTCCTTGGGGACTGTCCGGCTGCCTTTAACGTCCCTACTACGCCGTTGGAAACGTGCTATGGGGTCAGGTTCTCACCTTGGGCCCAGTATTTCAGTGAAGCGCTTCACCTATGTGCCACCAATATAACCGCCAGTTGTCCTATTCCACCCTGCGAAATGTTGATTCAGAGGCAGAGCATCTTTAACAACAACATTTCTTCCACGACTTTTGACATAACTCAGGGTTTTCATGTACTGGTGACATTTATACACACACACACAACAATTTATAAATTAAAGCTTCATAAGACAAGAGAATTGAAAATAATTATTCATCCTCATGTACTTGCATAGATTCACTTAAACATCATTACAGCCCCTCCCCCGCCGCCTCCATCAGACGCTCCACGCTCTATTGTTTCAGATCGTGGATTCTTGAAAAACAATATTCCGACGCTGAACGCTCTTGATAATGTCCTGGGACCTGTCTTGTTTGCTGAACAAGGATATAAAATATAAACTGCGCCAGTCGTTTCATGGTTTATTACTGAGCTGCAGGAGATATTTTTATAGCACAGGGAACAAACGAGCAGTCGGTTCACATGATCGTAAGTGATCAATAATGCTCACAGACATCCAGAGATCTCGTAGATTTACTGACCTTTGCTGCTGGCAGCTGGTTCCATAAAGAAGTAGTGCGTGTAAAGAAATCTTGCTTAAAGACTAAAGCGCTCGGAAGTCGATTTCGGAACATCGAGATGGTGACAGTGGTATTAAAAAGTTTGGAGAGATGTCCTGTTTATTACAATGAAATTCATTAAACAATCATAATAGAGTATTTATGCCGGCAGTTATTCCGTTGTAGATGACCTCTATGCTTCGTTCTTTCAAATAGATGGCAATACAGTTGCATAATTTCGTGTAAATCCCAAACGGAAACTTGGAAAAAGTAACGCCAAACCTGATCAAAAGCTTTCTCTACGTCCAGACTAACTCATAACACTCTCACTTTGTTTCAACTGCCTCCGTTCATCGAGGTGTAAGGTAAGTAAGAGGCGGTGAACTCCTTCCTTGACGCCATACGCGCCGAGCGACCCCGAGGGATCAACGAGTATGTGTGTCGAATTTATGGATTTCTATAGAAGTTCTTTCTTTCTAGTTACTTCTTGTTACTTTAGTAACATTTTTTTCAAATGCAGTCATCCCTAAGTTTAAACTTATCATAAAATAACCTGCACACAGCGCCGGATTAAGCTCTGGCGTAGCCCGGGGCTGGGAGTAAAAAAGGGACCCCTTTATAGGCACAAAAATGATCGTCATAATATAATATGATAAAAAGAATAGTAAAATTACTTGTACTTTGATTACCAAAAAAAAAATAGCATTTTCTTAATGCCCATACTATAACTGCATGTATTTTTTAATATAATATAAGTATAAGTTTTCATGTATTGCTGAAGTGTTTCGTTATTCCATTCCGGTAATTTACAATTAGATGAGTGATCTCGAGAAATAATTTTAAAATTCTTTTAGCTTAAAAATTTTTAACAAACTGCCGCAAGTAAATATATACCAACTTATTCAACAAGTTGCCATTGTTTATCAAAGTAATGTTAAATGTTAATAAAAAATATGCACCATTGCTGACATACAGCAATGCAGTGGTAATTATGTGATACCCTTTTTGAAGAAGTTCAAAAGTTACAAACTCGAGAAAAAGATCACGTCAATTCAAAGGCCGTTTTAATTACCGCGCGCGAGCTACCATCGATTTCAGAGGCGCGAGGAAAGGGAGCTGTCGGTCCGTTTGACTTTGATTGATTAGTTATTATAATCTCTCTCATATCGGAGTGCATGTCTTTCAACCGAGAGAGAGAGAGATCGGTACCCCTTTCGACCCCAAGCTGCCCGACGAAGAATCATAGCAATCAGATGAAGCGGCATTGAACTTCTCTTCGTTTCTGCAGCATTAATTTAGGTTCGAAAGGAACTCCCCCGAAAATGCTGCCACCTTGTCGTGGTTGGTGGTTTTGCGAGCCTTAATGATCCCCCAGGGTATGCAAGGCAGGACTAGCTATACCGGACATGCTTGGTGGGAGAGTCAAGACTAAGAGCAGCTTGACTCAGGGTACTCCCCCGGCCCTCTTAATCAGCAGAGGGCGGCGTGGATTGGAGTGAATGGCGGGTCCGATTTGGACATTGGTTACTGGGGCCGGGGGTCAGGGTGGGAACCTGACCCCATTGCATGGTTCCGATGTCGTAGTAGGAACTATTCAATGGCAACCGGCCGCTGGAGGGATCCCTATTGCTTGTAGATTTGGGACCCTCCAATTATAGCCGCCGAAGGCACCCAGGGGTTTAGCCGATATTGCACTAGCAAATGTCGAGTCAGACATAGGCCTAGACCACCCAGGCTCCTAGGTATCATACCTAAATGCCCCTGCGTCAACAAAAAAGACAAGGTCCGAAAAGAAAGAGAAGCTCAAAGCTACCACAGTAACTCAGAGACTGTAGTGCTATGTAAGGTTAAGCGTTGACGTAAAGAAGCAACTTGTAAGATAGAGGTACATAATGGTGCCAGAGATTAACGAATGATATGATGCCATAATTTTGTCCAGTTCCTCGCAGTGTTGTTCAGTAATAACTTGTGATGAACAGTACAAACGACAACACTCTACCACCAAACTCAACTTTGGACATTGTTTTTCATCAGAACATGAGTCGAGCCAACACGATAATAGAGCGCTTTCGTAAAAAATGCTTATATTTTCATCACAAGTGACAACGTGGTTTAAAATGCCTTCTCTTCTAGGTCCTTCGAGTATTGCAGTTTTTTTTATACAGGATAGGCTTATGTTTGGCCACTGTCTCACCTGGTGGAAAGTGTAGACTTGGCCGACGATGGAGCACGCATGCCTAGAAGGTTCATTCATTCACCCTCGATTTAAAGATTTCCACGTTGTAGGTGTGAGGGAACACAGATGCTGGTAGAATTGGCTTTTGTTGGGTTCTTAGGGAGCTAGGGAGCTTTTTTACTTTGCCAGATTCACCCAAACGGAAGATCCATTTGGGTGAAATTGGCAGAGTGAAAAAGCTTCTTGTCGTAACGATAATAATAATTCCTGTGGTATATAGTGTCGTTACATTCTAGAAATGCCTGTTATTTTGCTGCGATTGTGACAACTTCAAAGTTCTTTTATCAGATGAAAATTCCCCAGCCTGAAGTCCTCAAAACTCATTACTGGCCGCTGCCGAATGGACTTTTAACAAACCACTTATTAATCATCAAACAAGTAATTAATTCAAAAAAATAGACTTCAAAAAGTACCTATAAAATAAATTTAATTTAAATTTTTTTAAAAACAATGATTAAGGTTCTGATATATTATTTTTTATGCATTTAATGGTTGAGATGTAATGCCTTTTTGATTCACAATTTCTCGCACATTTTGAAAATAATAAATATTAATTGCTATAATTTGTTTTTATTAGGTATATTTTTTTATTACTTTTAATATCTGACAATAAATTTTCTTGACACATGGGGCCCCCTAGACTTGCGGGGCCCGGGGCTGTAGCCCCCCCTAGCCCCCCCCCCCCTAGATCCGGCGCTGCCTGCACACATATTTTAATTACATATTTTTCCAACCAAGGGGTGAATGATGGTGAAGGTTAATGTTATCATAAAATAATTAATTAGCACTGTTTTTGAATGTTAATAAACATAACCCTTTGCTTCATTATAGAATATCAGTCGCACTTATGACTGGATCGCTTTAAAAAACAAACATAGACGTGGTTTACATTCTTTATTTTATAATTTTAGTCGAAGTCTTTTGCTAACGCGTGATGACGTATTTCCCTCTTGCTCTTCTCCCCTTCAATGGATCCTCATGGGGTAACACGATGATCATTAACCGCGCGAATTTTAAGGTGTCAGTCACCGAATGTCTCGGATTCCATGATTGTTTATTGCATACGGGGACAGCATGCTATAAAAAAATTTAATGATCGTAAATAGCACATTACACAACCCCGACGTTTCGTTGTTGGAATGAGGCGATAGATGTTGTAATTAGTTAATGAAAGTACTCGATATTTATTCCCATTACAGCAAAAAGTACTGCATCTACAAGCATCTGACTACCATGTTAGTTCTTTTTTTATAATATAGGTGGTCAAACGAGCTATCGAAACCATTTACATGACTACCGACGCCCATAGACATCCACATAGAGGCTATACAGATGCGTGGCCCGCTTCCTCCTCCTCCCTCCATAGGCTACCGCTTTTTTGTTGGTATCTTTTAAATATTCATATCCAGTAACGATTCAAGGCCTATATCCTTGATCTATTTATTCGTTTTATTGTGATTTTCACTTGCGTCTCCATTGAATACTATGGACAAAAGATTTTCTCCGCAAAATATCTACGTCAAGAACAGATTTACTGTATTATGGATAATGTTTTATACATTTGTAAATAATGTTTGTTTATCTCAATAAGTTCGGGCCACGCGTGAGGGTTTCTTGGAAATTAAATTGTTTTTATAAAGATTAGTTGTATTATTTTGTCTGTGACCATAAATCTTGATTTTAATTTAGAAACAGTCAATGCTGCATTGCAGTAAAGAGCGACACGACCGGTAAAACACCTCTTGCTTATATTATACCATAGATTATACACTTATATTATACCATAGATTATACACTTATATTAATACTATAGATTATACACTCATATTAGACCGCCGCAAAACACAATGCTTTGCGTTGGTGTTTTGTCCGGTTTGTAGTAGTATTGTAGTGTTGTCGGGGTTGACTAGCCTTTGGCCCATGGGAGGTTGTGGTGAAGAGGGACTATACATCTACATACATACTAATGTTTAAAGAGCGTTGGTGGTCATCAAATGTGTCAGTGATGTGGACGGGATCGTCACAGATGCTGTGAGAGAGGCTGATTTAAAAACTCTTGTTTAGTATGTCTCCATACTATGGTAACATCACCAAATAGTTGCCTTGTCTATCACTTTATTTATCCAATGACTTCATGTTTGTATGTCATCACTCAACTCTGCCTAAAATAAACATCAATTGGATAAGATACGACAGCATGGTAGTTTTGCTCATATGTATTATAAAGGCGCTGTGTTACCTATATATATATTTTTCTCTTTAGCCTTTTTATTTTGACAGTATTCATAAGTTCCGTTGTGTCTGTCCGGATAAACTCCGGCCCATCAGCTGTACTTCCGTATCAACTGCTCTAAATTTATCTACCACTATTATGGTAACGTGTAATTTTATGTGGCCGAATTGTCAATCCGTTATTTTGCCCTACAATAGTGTATGTTTTTAATTTTTCATTGTACATATTGATAAATTATAGCCTGTTACCGAGCACCAAAATCTATATAACAAAAAACTTTTATCAAAATACGTTTAGTTTTTGGTTGAAAGTCTCACAAGACACAGACAGAATGACATTTTCTACAGTTCTATTATATAATTATATTATTTATCGGCAATGACTATTGAATTTGTTCTGTATATAAGTACAGATTACATTTTAAAAACCGGCCAAGTACGAGTCGAACTCGCACACGCAGGGTTCGCGTCCGTACGAACGGCACGTACGGGCATGAAAATTAATCGAAATTAGGAAAATTACATTTCCTGGCGACTGCACTCATTTGGTGTGAAAAAAACTAAATTTAAGTTTGTAATGTTTTTGAGTGAAGGTATTTTAACATAGACACAATTTTAAAACCAAAATAGGTTAATAATAATCACTTAAATTTAAACCCAATTGGTATTGGTATAATGGTGAAAAAATTATTGAAGCAGTATCAGAATAATCCACATACTATGTACATATAATACAATAAGTTTGGCTTATTTTGCTGCATACTACCCTTTTGCACAAATGATGAATTTTACGCAATTGCCCATCGTGTTTTACGTGTAAATCCTTCATTGGCATTCCTTCAATGGCAACGCAAGCCAAGCCGTTATTTACAGCACTCGACTGTAAAATATCAGAGTCAAACGCGAAAGAGGGCAACGCATCTGTATAACCTCGACATAGATATCTATAGGCTTTGGTAGTCATCAAAAGGATCCAACTGCTCGTTTGCCCCCCCCCCATTCTTCATAAAAAATGTCTGTCTAGTTTTTATTTTTTTTATTGCTAAGCAAAATTTGGTATTAATAATGTATAATATATTATTTTCTCTAATAATAATCGACGTTATTGGAATTTTAATGCTATAACAGTTAAAATTTCAATACTGTTGGTTAGTTCTTAGACAACTTAATAAGAAATGATAAAATTTAGTTCAACTCGTACACATCCCAGCATGGTCGAAGCATTGTGGTGCAGCGGTGGGACCGGGAAGTAACCCAGGGAACTCCGACATCGAGAGCGAAAAGAATTCAACTCAAAGGGCTGATTTTTTAAACCTCGCTTATAATGAAGTTTTAAATTGCAGGTTCTTATGTAATAAAAATCTTATACAATTGTGTTTACAAAATTATGCTAATATTCCTGATTAAAAACATAACATTAATCTTTGATACTTAATGCCTGAAATGCATAAGGTAAAGAACTAAAAAGTAAAGGGAATATTTTTAACGAGCAGTGACTCGCGGTATTACCTGCATAACTTCGTTTCTATTGCTCGTAGCCCATGGTATACTGCTATCCATAATTAACCGAATATCTATCAGTATTTTCTTTCGAAATCGGAATTGTGGTTCCTGAGTATTCTCACGCACATAAATCATACAAACAAATAATTCATATTTATATTATTAGTGTAGATAAAAACTTCATGTAATAGTAGAATAACCAATTATTTTTTTTTTATTTTTTTTCTTTTTTTATGGTATAGGGGGCAAACGAGCAGTTGTAGCCTTTTTCATGACTACCGACGCCCATAGACATCTGCATAGAAAATATACATATGCGCTGCCCCTCTTCTCCTCCCACCTCCATGGGCCACCGGCTACTTACACACCGCACGAAACGCGACAGCACAGCTGTCACTTCACGCCGGTCTCGTGTAAGCGAGAGGTACCTCCCCGGTCGTGCCGGCCCAATTCGGCTGCATGCAAGCATGCAGTGTGGCACTACGGCTGGTTTTAGTGTCACGCGGACCGTCCGCACGGATCGCTCCGCGCATGCCGAACTGTATTACAGCTAGGGAGTGTTTTAAAGTATGTAATGCAGACGGGTCCGTACGGACGA
>LUGF01041539.1:262807-279183 GCA_001625245.1 Calycopis cecrops
CCTTGACGGAAACCGTACTGACGGTCGCTGAGCAGCTGGTGTTCCTCTACATACCTCAGGAGCTGGCTGTTGATTATTGTTTCCATGATCTTTGAAAACAAGGGGGTTATAGCTAGGTTACATTCGAAAGAGCACGAAGTAGGAATAATAATAGGTAGTAAATAATATTATAAATTTCAACATTTTATTACTCTCGGCCAATTACTTGTGTAATGTTCAAAAATATTTTTATGGCTCAAAAACATTTTGTTAAACAATAAATAAAATTAAAATATTCGTTATAATGTTTTTTGTATAATCATTATAGAAGAGACTTTTACGGCCAGTACACACTAGGGGAGATATCTTTACTATGGAGATACGCACACTAAAAGCATTATATGTATAAACCGCACAGCCCTATTTTTAGCGAGTAGGCATAGGCATTTTAAAACGCGCGCTGAAGTAACAAACAGGAAAAAATAGATATGAAGTTCAGACCAATTTTGAAGCTAGAGCTTGGGAACAGTCGCTTTTTGGGCTTAGCTGTGCGTCCATAGGTCACCAGGCTCTATCTCAGGAACCGTGATAGTTAGACTGTATGAATTTTCACAGATGATGTATTTCTGTTGCTGATACAAAAGGCTACTCTTGAATTATTCATAGAATATTAAGTTATACAGGTTGTCCCGTAAATAGTGGATTAATGGAATGTCAGTGATAAAGGGGGATATTATCTACAAGATAAAAATATTTATATATAAATAGTTTTTAAGTTATGATTTTTTTATTATTAAAATGAAAATTCTCTTACCATGCACATAAAATACAAAAAAAATAAATTTAAATATTTAACTTTTTTATTTTTCATTAATGTGATAGATTAAGGAAACATGTGTGTTTGTAATGCATGCACTAATTGTAAGTTTTTTGTATTTTATGTGCGTGGTAAGAGAATTTTCAATTTAATAATAAAAAAATCATAACTTAAAAACTATCTCGCCTAGATTTTTTTTTCTTGTAGATAATATCCCCCTTTATCTCTGACATTCCGTTGATCCACTATTTACGGGACATCCTGTGTATGCACTTTAATATAAATTAAATTAAATTGAATATTTAAGGGGGTTTCCATACAACAAACGTGATATTATATAGGTAACATTCGTGCACAAGTGAGACTCGCTCTTGGCCGGTTTTTCATAAGGTATAGATAAAGTGCACGCTCTTAAAGTAATCTCTCCTTGCTGTATATACCTCTTTATAGTGGATTCACTTTACGATTTTTTAACATTTTGGAAACGTGCGATTTTTGTTACACAGGAAGAACGCGCTTTCAAATGTCTAGTGTGTACTTGCTTTTATAAGTTACTGTGATATGTAATATTTACATTTAGCTTGGAGTTTGTCCTGGATTTACTTCGAACTCCTAACATAGTATCTAAGTATTATATTACAAATTAACTCATTAATTAAAGTAAGTGCATATTGATCATATTTGTTTATCGGTTTATATTTCCGAATGGGCTCTCAGTCCAATCATTTGATCTAAAAAGGAAGATACCTGGAAAGTTTTCCAAGAGATAAAAAAAATTGGAAATTTTATAGATTTTTCGAATTGCAACATTGCCACCTCGTATTACCGCTGCGCGCTGGCGCGGCCATATTTGAAAAATATGGCTTTACGGCAGAGTTTATAGCAAAACAAACAGAAGCGGTTTTGCAACCGTAATGTTGTGTATAGTGTGGAGTTATAAATAAAAGCAGTATTTCAGAACTTGCTAGAGCTCATATGCAAAGTATTAATTTACCAAAACATGTAAATTTATAAACTGTAGGTATGAAGTTTTCTTTGGTTTAATAATTTTATATACTTAGTCTGGCCATAAAATAATACTGTTACAAATAAAAATAAAAAATATTACATTTGGACTTGGAATCTGTCATTTTTATACGATTGTTCTTTGTGTTCATTTTTGTGCTAATGCATTGTACAGTATTTTGCGATATTAAAATGTAGTGGGATGATAAAGAGAACAGAATCGCTGTGATTGCATTACACAAAGTAGGTATGGCGCCAAATGCAATTTTCAAAACTCTCTATACACTTGATATTAGTCAAATGTTTGTATGCCGGGCTATTAGTAGGTACAATGAGACTTCCTCTGTATGTGACAGTGAAGAATTTCCCCATGGAAAGAGTGCGTGCTTCTATTGTAACTGGCCTCAACGTTTAAAGTGGGTACTGTATTGCAGCCAATGGAGACCACTTCGAATAAGCTTTTTATATTTTTAATTGTTTATTATTAGTGTTGTTGTAGTTTAATACTAACACACTGTAAAAGTAACAAATGTTATTTGCAGTTCAAAAAATATTTTTTTCTTTGTAACAGAACTTATAGGTATAAATGTTTTTCTCGTGAAATGTGTCTCAAAAGAGATATTTATTAGGCACCATTTTTCCAATATATAATAGTGAAAAGTGTGCCACACTGCATGCTTACATGGGCAGGCACGACCAGGGAGGTATCTGTCGCTTACACGAGACCGGCGTGAAGTGACAGCTGTGTTGGCGCGTTTCGTGCGGTGTGTAAGTAGCCGGTGGCCCATGGAGGGAGGAGAGAAGAGGGTAGCACATCTGTATTGACATTATGCGGATGTCTATGGGCGTCAGTTGCAGTGAAAATCCGACTGCTCGTTTACCCCCTATACCCCTATACCATAAAAAAAATGGCGGTAAAGTATGAACATTTTTTAATCATCAGGAGTGAAATGTAACACATACTCGCATCTAACAAGGTTGAATTAATAGTTGTACCGCTCGGTTTTACCAGCTTAATAGGTAGGTATACTTCCCAAGGAAACCATTCATATTTTTTTAGAGAAAAGTATTTTATGTTATTCTAGACTTGTCATCTATACGTGTTACATTTCAGCCAAAATTGTTTATTATATTTTGCGTCGCATGTGAAGAAACATACAATACACATACAGACTTTTATATTATTCGTATACACAATAAGAACGCAATAAACATAAAATATGCAAACCAGTAAGTTTTATAGACATTTAATAGGTTTTAGGTAAAACATTTTCAATATAAAACAGACAACGTAATTATTGTATACGACATGAATCGTAAACTTAAACTTCAAGTAAGTAAATTTTATAAGCTTACTCTCTAGAGTAAATTACTTTTTAAATTTTCATTGCTTTTGTTTAATTTATGTATACACCACTTTTTAGGAAATATCTCTGGTTTAAACCTTAGTGAGAGGGGAATCAAAAGCTTTAACTGAAATGTCCAAGGTATTGTATTTTACTATTAACCGTAGTCTAAAACAAGTAAAATAGTTTGAGAGGCTTATTAATGCTGCTTATTAATTTTAATGAATATAAGGTAATCGTGTTTTAATAAAAATATTTTTGGCCCTAGTCTTAGAGTCATGATTGTCTAAGACTTAGACAATCAAGATAACTGAACTTACTATTTTCACTACAAATAGCAATTAAGAAATCACCAAATACATTAATCAAAAAATACATCTAAGGGATAAAAAAACCGGCCAAGTGCGAGTCGGACTCGCGCACGAAGGGTTCCGTACCATTATCTACCTACACTACTACTACACTTTATAATAAGACGAAAAAATTCGAAAAAATTACGTTTCTTGTATGGGAGACCCCCTTAAATATTTGTTTTATTTTAATTTAATTAAAAACAAAGACAAATGTTTTTTAAAGACAATATATAACCTAATATTCTGTGAATATTTCAAGTGTCTACCTGTTGCCGTTGTTAACATCGAGCAAAAACGAGCAAAAAAATCACGTTTAATGTATGGTTAAATATTTATATTATTTAGTTTTTTAGTACTTGTTGTTATAGCGGCAACAGAAATACACCATCTGTAAAAATTTCAACTGTCTAACTATCATAGTTCATGAGATACAGCCTGGTGACAGACGGACGGACGGACGGACGGACGGACATCGGAGCCTTAGTAATAGGGTCCCGTTTTTACCCTTTGGGTACGGAGTCCTAAAAATGGAAAGAATAGATAGCCACTAGTGGCGTGAAATCACTCGACGTGACTAGCTATAACTGTTGTGAAACTTCCTCCTTGATAAAACCATAAATCGATGAACACTGGCTGCACGCACGAATAAAGCATGAGACATTGTCATATTTTTCTGAGCGTGGATATAAGAGCGCGAAATAAGTGACAGGCACTCTCAGCCAAAGCGTAAAATTATCGCCCATAAATAGCTTTACATATTTTTAAATTTGGAAATGTTGGTGGTGTCCATTAGTTTCTAAGACTCGTGTTATGTATTAATAGTAATAATAATAATATTTGTGGACCATACCGTACCGTAAGTACTTGTGTTACGGGAAACTTGACAACAGACTATAATATTTAATATGTTTTATAAATTTGAGAAATTTTATATATTTAACTTTTTATTATAGAAATATATATAATTAATACATAAATTAAAATCCATGATCAAGCCGGCATTCGAACCCGCGACCTCAGGCACAACGCTCCGTTTATCCGAGCCCTGTACGTGTCTCTCCTGCCTGTATGAATATTATATTGTTGAATATCACTTAACTTAACATACACATAATAAAATACAAAAATAATTAACATAAAACAACTTCATCTACTTCGTGATAACAATGGGGTTAAAGAATTTGCATCCTCGACTTTTGCTCCGTGAGGGAGTGTTCCTTCTACTACTTTTTAGCCCCTAAACTATGGTGGGGACGCCTACATTATTTTTAATTTGTGATTACCTCTCATATTATTAACTATTATATTAATGACCTAATTAAAAATATAATATTACTTTTAAGTTAATAACATAATCCTTATACAATCGAGATACTTCTAATTTTTTTTACTCGAAAACGACTGACAAAAACATGTATTTTTCGTTGTAGAAAATAATAATGTTTGTTGCAATAATAATGATTATGATAAAACTAGAGGAAGCGTACGAAGATATCGACGATTTTTATGATTATGACAGCATGTTAAAAAATAGAACAGAGTTACATCACTTCGTAGCTTGTTTTTTAGATAAAGAACCATGCACAGAAACTTCAATTCATATTAAAGGTAAGCAAACAAACAACACTCTGTTACCGAAAATTAATACTCGTTGGGTTATCCAGTGTCAATGAATGAGAAAGGTTTTGGCCTGTGGCAGTTACTTAGTCGTTCGTTTAAGCCCTATTTGCCCGTAATGCAACAGTGAAGCTACAGGTTTCCTATTGATTTTTTAAATTTTTTTTATAGTATAACGGAGCAAACGAGCAACCGGTTCCATTTCTATGACTACCGACCCCATAGACAACCGCACATAGATGATTGCCTTCTATCCTCCCCTCCTTCCGTGGGTCACCGGCTACTTACACACTACACGAAACGCGACAGCACAGCTCTCACTTTACGTCGATCTCGTGTAAGCGAGAGGTACATCCTCGGTCGTGCCGTCCCAATTTAGCTACATGCATGCATGCAGTGTGGCACTACTTCTTACTAACCGTTAAGTTTAGACTCTTACCGACTTATTCATCAAAACGAGCTAAACTACATCCTAAATATTAGATACATACTAATTAACTACTTAAGCCTTATATATTATTTATAAATATGATATTCATAAACGATATTTGAAAATTGCATAGACAACATTGGTTAATTTTTTTATCACTTACAACTTTTTGTAAATCTGACACTGTCAACTTGCATGTCATTGCTGACAGTAACTTCTAATTATGTAGGGTAGAGTTATAGGAGAACCATCTGTGTATATGGAATACAATCTTATAACAGCGGGACACTTTTCCCCTAATTTTTACCAAATGAGATGGATTCTCCTTACGTCGACATTATTGATTTTTTAGATCACCTCCATGACCAGGTTTTAGACAGTTGCGGAAGCTGTGATCTTATTCAAAAGCATTATGCTCATCTGTTTTTTGACGCCATGAAGAAAACCTTTCCAGAGGAATATTTAGAATACAGAAAAAAGTACGACTTCGATGGAAAACACTTTGAAATTCTGGAGAAGGCAGTTGCCAATTATTAATTTTTGTTACCTACAGTTCTATGGACGTCTTTACATATTTATATACTATCTGTAGATACGTAAATGACTTAATAAAATGTATATGCTTGTAATAGGTAGTTTCATTATTCTTTATAACAAATGGATTTTGTTAATGCAAATCACGAATGAATCCTCTAACTACTCGTACCTAAGCTAGTTCAGAAATTACCTAAGGTAAATGTAGAGTTGAAAATAAAACTTAAAAATGTACAATACGTTATTTAGTAGAAGACCCAGGGACCGAGATAGAAGGTCTGGCATATTATGTTATAAACCTTAAAAGTTTTTTGAGCATATTCCCTACATTGGTAAGAAAGATCAGGGTCTATGAAATTTAGACGGTGGTTAGTTTGGCAGGTAACTAGTATTAACGGCAACTAAAATATTACGTATTGTGCATGGAAATCGTAAAAGCATGAAGATCAGTTTCTTATTATTTTGTTGGGTAACAAAGTGACGTTATATTATATAGGACTCTTGCATGGCTACAATTCCTTCATCTCTAGACTTTAAGATATAAACGCCGGCTACCAGTGAAACGCCACCTTCATTGGAAACAGCTCAAATCAAATAAAAAGTGAAGACGTAACGCTGTTAACAATGAAATCAATGAATGACGGTTTCGTAAACCTGTGTGCACTTAGTGAGAGTTACCGTGTAGTAGAAACTTAATACCCCAATATATTGTCAAATATGGCCAGGATGAACGGATAAGTAAATAGATAAGTTTACATTTTCTTTCTACCCATTCACAAACCTCGATACTTTCTATGATGTGGCCACCTTTTTAAAGAAGCGTCTATCGGTTTCCACCGCAGTTCATTTTTAGACGTGTTTTCACCACTCAGATCAGATTTTCATCAGGACAGGCGACATATGAAAGGCACACAGGGGTATAGCATCTTTAAATTTAAAAATCTAAATATTTTCATTGTGATATAATATTTATTTTTTATATTAAACAGTAGTACTTAATGAGATGATTTTTTATAATCGAATATCGATCCGAAACATCGATAAATCTAGCATTTTTCAATAAAATATATTCAATGATTTAATTCATTACAGATAATAAAAATACCCACATCATTTATTTAAAATTATATGTATAATGAATAATGTAAAAACTATGTTATATGTTATCTTGCAGAAAATTATGTTACATGCTTTTTAAACAAGTTACTATACAAAATTAAATTTTTTAATAATTAGTTTTATTTGAATTACTCTTTCACTTGAAACACTTAAAACTGTACGCATATAAAAATGAAAAGAACATAAATAAAATGTTACTTATATCTGCTAAACGCCGATCGGAGTCCTTCGCAATTTATCAATATATTAATAATTTATCAATTTATAAAAATATTATTTATAGCGGACGCCCGCAACTTCGTTCACGTGAATCCGTTTGGACACTGAAGTCGGTTAAAAAGTGATCTCCCTCGGTAAATAGGCTAACTCATTCTGAATTTTTCATTTCGGACCAGTAGTTTCAGAGATTAGCGCGTTGGTTTAAATGCGCTAATGTCTTTTTTTGTTTGTTTGCAAAAACAAACTCTTCACCTTTAGATTATTAGTATTGATTTTTAATGTGCCGTAACTTCGTTACGAAGCTATTTACGAGAGTTTACCCAAGAACGTTTTTAATTCATATGGATTTTATTTTTGGATTTTTTTTTATAGCATAGGAGGTAAACGAGCAGTTAGGTCACCTGATGTAAAGTGAACACCAACGCCCACAGACATCCGTAACACCAGAGGTCTAACAAACGCGTTACCGACCTTTGAGGAAAGAATAAGCTCTTTTCTTGAAGATCCCTAGGTCGTATCGGTCCGGAAATACCAAGGGGGGCAGCTGATTCCATATTGAAATGGTGCGTGGGATGAAATTGCGCTTATAGCGCACAGTAGTAGACTTCGGGGGATCTAGGTGGTGACGGTGGAATTTGGAATTTCGGCGCGAAGTCCGATAATGGAATTCAGCTGCAGGTATTAATCCGAACAATTCCTCGGAACACTCCCCGTGATACGAGTAAATACGATAGAAGATGCATAGCGAGCTGACATCTCTACGCAAGGCAAGAGTATCAAGCTGGCGGGTGAGATACCGGTTATCCACGATTCGAGTCGCTCTTAGTTGTATACGGTCAAATGGAACGAGCTGATATTGCGGGGCTCCGGCCCAAAGGTGAGAGCAGTACTCCATGTGCGGTCGGACTTGCGCTTTGTAAAGTTGCAGCCGATGAGCTGGTGTGAAGTACTGCTTCGCCCTGCCGAGCACACCTAGCTTTTGCGACGCCAATTTAGCCTTCGCTTCCAAATGACCGCGAAACTGAACGTTACTTACGGATATAACGGATTGGCATATGATTGATAACTAGCCACGACAAGAGAGAAAAAATGCATAAAAATAAAAAAAAAGCCTATGGTAGTCCGTTTCGCACCACACGACAAAGTCCTTCTTTTATGATGTAAAAATCATCACTTCAATACAATAAATACAATCAAATTGAAGGCAAACGAGCAGTCGGAGCCATTTTCATGACTACCGACGCCCACAAACATCCGCATAGAGGCTATACAGATGCGCAGGACCTCCTTTCTCCTCCCACCTCCATGGGCCACCGGCTACTTACACACCGCACGAAACGCGACAGCACAGCTGTCACTTTACGCCAGTCTCGTGTAAGCGAGAAGTACCTCCCCGGTCCTGCCGGCCCAATTCGACTGCATGCAAGCATGCAGTGTAGCACTACCTCTTACCAAATACGATAAGAACACAGGTATAATCAACGTATATATTATAACGTAGAAATAGCTGGATAAAATGAAACTGTATTTGCAATACGTATTCCTTTAAAGATCGCTGTACACGTAATCAATAATTGCCATCGCCGCCGGCTAGTACTGACATTAGCAATGCGCTAGCATTTAGTGGGCGGCTAATCGGATGCAGCGCAATTGCATCGATGCACCTATAATTGTATTACTTTTACTACGTTATGATATTAAGCTGTAGCTTTTCTAAATTCCGTGAAAATTTAATTTGGAAATGTGTTTTTATGTTTTGATTTGACATCATAATGTTTAACATATATTCAAGGAATTAGAAATATTCTTACTTTTTTTTGTTTTTAATTTATTTAAATGGGACACCTGCAGTTCATACTTCCCCGGTCGTGCCGGGCCAATTCCGTTGCATAGGAGGATGTAATGTCATGAACCATGCATGGCATACCTTCTTCTATGCAGAATGGCACTACGTCTTCCTAAATTTTAATAACTAAATTAGACGTACGCGGTCCAAGAATACATATGATAGCTCATTCGATCTTCTTAGCGTTCCGAACCCGAAGGGTAAAAACGAAACCCCATTACTAGAGCTCCGCTGTCCGTTTGTTGTAGGTTTTATATATAAATTTTCACAGATTATGTAGTTCTATTGCGGCTATAGAAAATATTAAATTTTAATATAATATGTATGACTGACCCCATTGCACGGTTCCATAAGCGCGATGTCGCCTAAGTGTAGGACACGGACGAAGAAACGTGAGTAGGGTAGAGCGTGGGGACGGCGAGTCGTAATCGCGTTGATCACGGTTCGGAGCCTCTCCTGAGGCTAGGCGATTCCGTTATGTTTCCGGTTAGTGTGCGTCCTTACGTCTATCCGAGTATCAGAATATTCGTGGTCAAATAACTGACTATACTTCCTGGATTAATAGTTCGTATTAATTGTGTGGCTTGTTCGTTACGATATATCACAGATGACAGGCAAATTAATGTGTAGAGTAGTGGTAAGCATGTTCAACCACAGACGTCAGGTCCCAGGTTCGAATCCCGGATCGGACTGAGAATTTTCTATGTTTAATAACAGTACGGAGTAAGGAAGTTGCCGGTGTAACACCGATCACGTTAAGCCCTCGATTCTCTCCGATCTGATTTTATTGAACTGCCGTGCCAGTGGCATAGAATAAGGGAGTAGAGAGTGCACTTGCGTCTGCGCGCACATTTTTGCACTATAATGTCCTGCGAAATGTGGCTCGTCTCTGTAAGGACGGCTGCCGTAGTCAAAAGTCGGCGAGGTCGTCATTAAGAAATATCAAATAATCATTATTAGTTAGTGTCAACACAATATCGCAAGCAGTGGCTGCCGGTAGGTCATGAAAGCGGTGGGTCACTTTCCCAGCTCTGTAAACCCCAACCGAACAAAATTCGAAATTGTAGTTAAAAACTTTGTCAATTTTTAAGACGTCCGACGTCTCGGATTTCATCAGAGCTGAAGACTGGACGTCGCGTCGTCTAGTCCAGATCTTAATTAGCTGGATTATGATTTATGGTCAGTTTTAAAGAGTACAGCTTGCTCTAAATGCCATGATAATATGGAGTCCCTAAAACAATTCATATGATTGGCAGTGAAGAATTTTCCCATGGAAAGAGTGCATGCTTCTGTTGATAACTGGTCTCATCGTTTAAAGGACTGTATGGCAACTAATGGAGACCACTTCGAATAAGCTTTTTATATTTTTAATTGTTTTATATGTATTTGTGTGTTAAGCTAACACACTGTAAATGTAATAAATATTGTTTGCAATTCAATTTTTTTTTTGTAACAGAACTTATGGCTAGACTAGGTACATACAAGGTTGATAAAAGCGAGAGGGAATAAATTAATCCACATATACGGTAAGTGCCTACACTTAATCCGAAACTATTAAAAAAGTTTACGACAAGAATACAAAAATACCTTTTTCGAACAAGTTAAAAAGCAAAAAATTGTAATCATGCTTCGTACTAGTGATTTATCGTTATGGATATTTGAAATAACGAAACGAGACCGTTTTGTGTTTGCCGATGACGTCATGAAAACTATAGTTTTCGCATATTTACTCGAATGTTGCTCATGATTACAATTCTTATTCCTTCTTAATTATTATTCCTTTCACACAACGTTTCGTATTAGTTATTAGTTTTTACCGTTGCGATACGTTGTGGTCGCTACAATTAGTAATGTTGTTCATTGCGCGTATTATAAGCCGTTTTGTAAAATAGATAGTTTCCGCTCGCTAGAAAGCGAGCTATGGTTATGAAGTTAAATAGATAGTTGCACAACTATCCACGTTGTACAACGCCCATCTCTACTTTGTACAGGCGCGTACCGCGGCGGGTGATAACCTTGCACGGGGTGGATATATCCATTGTCGGCGATCAGGTATAACGATACATCGTGTACGAATTGAGAATAAACTTCAAAAAATTCCTGTGGCTAAACTATTGCTCTGATTGATATGAATTTTGTTATGTAGCCTGGAAATGATAGACTAAATATGAGGTTTTATTTATCAACCTTGTAATTTATGTCGCTGCTATCAAGCTCAAATTTATGCCAAATACCTATGCATTTCGCATAAATTTCAGCTTGACCCTTATACGCAGTCCCGAGAAAAGGGTTGACAGACGTAGGTATTTTTACTTTATAGATACGGAACCCTAAAAAAAACTTGTCGTAACTTTGGTGGTATTATCCATATTTTTATACTTTATCGAGACTTGCACTCTCAGAAAAGTGGATTGATCGCATACCGATTTTTTATATATTTTGCATCCATAGGTAATATACCTAATATTATGGGGGAAAAATTGTGTATAAAAAAGGGAAGCATACAGTTAGGCATCACCACCACAACTAGCAGCGGGTAGCGGGGCTCATCTGACTTTTCTTGCGCCGGAGCGGCGCTATACGATGGCGTCGCGACATCCTTAGGAGCGACTTCTTAGGGGAGGTTAAATTGGCGTTCTTATTAGCGACGACGCGCGGTCCGATTCGGCCTCTACGTTCCTCGAGTCACTCCGTCGTTGACGTCTGCGTTAGGTGACTCAGGACTGAACTTGATTCAGTGGCGCGTCTCTTCGTCGTTGCTGACTGAAGCTGCAGAGCTCGATCTCCTGCGCCTCGCAGTGGAATTTTTCTGAGACATTATCTCGATAAAATCAATTTGGGCAGCCTACGTCAACACTCAGCAACCGCGCCGGAGCACGGTGCCGGACGTTCT
The DNA here is from genome assembly GCA_001625245.1 of Calycopis cecrops. Taxonomy (NCBI): domain Eukaryota; kingdom Metazoa; phylum Arthropoda; class Insecta; order Lepidoptera; family Lycaenidae; genus Calycopis; species Calycopis cecrops. The sequence continues at coordinate 274,966 of LUGF01041539.1, forward strand.
ATTGTCGGTGTACTGCACCAAAATCAAATTAAATCACTAGAATCGCGTTAAAAAGGTTCGTCACGGACTTATTTGCAAGCAAAACGTATACTGTGCCGATCCATATTTCTATCCGTGGGCACATCTCAATGCTACTACTACTACTACTACTCTATTAGAGCACCCCCCCTCATCGAAGATGCTACCACCTTGTCATGATGTGGGGGCTTACGTGCCTCTCTACGTGATCCCCTAGGCTATGCCTGACAGGGCTACCCATACCGGACAGGCTAATACAAAAAGCGCAGAGAAAGTAAGAAGCCGCAGCCACTCCATACAGTCACTGTAGTCTTAACATTAGGGTATTACACTCAAACCTGAATGTCGTACACTACCATCTTGAAACAGCGAGGCCGGCGCTGCCATGCACTCACTGCCTGTCCGTCGGTTGCACTCATCCTGAATAATCCTAGTGATCATTGTGACGCGCAAGCCCCTTTACCACGGTAAGATGAGAACACTGTGGATTTACTTTTGACGAAAGATCTACACGAAACTTGATTATAATAAATACATACAAAAAATAATAACGTTTTGTTGGTATTGGTAATTTTAATATGGACGTTGATAGTTTGTGTAAAAGCTTACGTGGATAAAACCGCAGATTGCAGCTCATATTAAGTGCTCATAATTGAATCACCTCATACATGCCCCTAAAATTGATGTTACTAAAATACACATGCGACGAGTTATAGGTTATAGGTTATAGGTGTTCAGTGGGAGGAAAGCTAGAGTCACAGTCAGTTGTCACTCACCACCGAGTGCAGTTACATATTGTTCGTGCGACGTTTTGTGGTTTGATAAATAGACGTATCAATTTTAACACGGGTAAGTGAAATGTATTTTCGTTAAGTTTGTTTAATAATATTTTAAGATTCAATGGATTTTTTTTGCTGCAATTTATTTATTAATATATTTATTAAACATAATAATAATAATATCGTCCTAGCCGATTTCGGCTACGGCGGCCGTCTCTATAGAGATGAGCCAGATGCGCAGGACATATTATAGTGCACAAGTGTGCGCGCAGACACAAGTGCACTCTCTATTCCCTCACTCTCATATTCCGATGGGACGGCAATCCGACACGACCGGTGAGAGATCAGGCGCAGGACCGACGGCTTAACGTGCTCTCCGAGGCACGGGAGTGTATCACCGCCAACTTCCTGACTCCGGACTGTTATTAGAAATTGAAAAATCCCAATAACAATTTTTGGTCCGACCCGGGATTCGAACCCAGGACCTCACGTCTGTGGTTGAACACGCTTACCACTAGACCACGAGGCAGTCGCTGTTTTATTAAACATAGTCGTAACATAAAGGAGAAAGGCTTTCCCGCGGAGTCCTCGTCACGTCAGTGCAATCTAAGCCAGGAGTACTTCCGACCGTAATGCAGCAATCTTCCTCTTCCTAAACTCTATTTCTTATATTGTTTTGTTTTTCTTAAAGCTTTGTTTTTTTAAGTTTGTGAAGTTTATCTCCTAAAACACAAATGTGAAATGTGGGTGTCGATATTCTATGCCTCGGTGTTAACTTGTTCTTATTGCGATAAAATCTCTGAGCTTTTTTATAGCCTATAGAAGAGCAAATGAGAAATCCCTTTAAATACTTCTGCTTGTTATTAAATAAGATAAATAAAATCATTTTAAACATTGTAACTAGAAAATAAGGTCTGTGGATTTTGTGAAATAAATAAATAAATTGTGTTCAGCTGTACTTGCTCTACTTCTATTTCTACTATTGTCTCCACATATAATTTTTTTTATTAAGTGACTACTCACGGTCGGTACTTTTGGACTCGATATCACTAAGGCACGATCCGATGATCCCAGAGAAATCGAGGACAACCTCTACATTTGTTTGTGTTTTGATCTGAGTTCCTACTCTCAATATTCCAGAATATTCCAGAATATTGGGAGCTTGGTATTGAAAGTGACGATTTAACTCGCTTACTTCGAAGTAGCGGCGACATCCGATTTACTTAGATAGATAGCGCAGGCGGGCGTGCAGTATACGTTACCTCCGAGGTCGCGGGTTCGAATCCCGCGTAATCAGAAGTTTATAGTATAGGGTGGCAAACGAGCAGCTGGAGCCATTCACGACCACCAACGCCCACAGACATCCGCACAGATGCGCTACCCTCCTTTCTTCTCCCATCTCCATGGGCCACCGGCTACTTAATCACCGCACGAAACGCGAAAGCACAGCTGTCACTTTACGCCGGTCTCGTGTAAGTGAGAGGTACCTCCCCGGTCGTTCCGGCCCAATTCGGCTACATTCATGTATGTAGCGTGGCACTACCTCTTACTCTATTCTCCTCCACAAAAAATACAACATATGTAGGTATGTCACCTTACGTAAGGCAGAGTCATTTTTTAAATAACATAATTTGTACGAATGTATAAAATACAGTACAGGTTTTTATGTTTCAGGCAATATATGCAGACGAATACAATGTGTGATAAAAGTTTTCAAATACCATGCAAAAACTTATCAAGATTCATTATAGTATGTCTGTGCATTGTCATTTACATTGCCTTGGGCGGATTGATATTTAAGCCTGACGGGACTCCGAGCAGTTACATTAAACGGAAAATATCACCAAATTGTACCGAAGCACAACTACAGATACTGGAACATCCCCTGGTCGAGGCCCTCCGCCAGGAAACTATGCAGCGTATACAGGCCTTTCCGCTGACCCGAAAAGTACTTAACAAGAAGATGTGGATGGAGCTTACATCCAACGAGTACATGCGCCACCAAAAAGTAATGGAATCTATATGTAAGAAGCATGCAAAGGAACAAGAATATCGCGGGACATACGCAGAAAGTGTTTATTACGCGTTTACTCTCTTCGTACAAATAGGTAACTTTTATTTATTTTTTGGTGTTTCGTGTTTATGTAAAGATGTTCTTTGAATATTTAAACAATTAAAAATAAAAGTTCACGTTGTATGATTTTTTTTACAAGGATAATCAATTTAAAATTGTTGTTAAATGTGTTGTTTTTTAAGTTCGTAATCTGCACACTCAGTGCACGGACTCCGCATACAATCATCTACATTACACTTCCAATCTTATATTATGTAACCAATTGATTACCTCGTGGTCTAGTGGTAAGCTTGTTTAACCACCGACGTGAGGTCCCGGGTTCGAACCCCGGGTCGGACCGAAAATTGTTATTGGGATTTTTCAATTTTTAATAACAGTCCGGAGTAAAAAAATTGGTAAGGTTACACCCCCGTGCCTCGGAGAGTACGTTAAGCCGTCGGTCCTGCGCCTGATTTCTCTCCGGTCGTGTCGGACTGCCGTCCCATCGGAATATGAGAACGAAGGAATAGAGAGTGCACTTGTGTCTGCACGCACAGTTGTGCACTATAATATGTCCTGATCAGATGGCTTGACAATGTAGACGGCTGACGACAAAGTTTTTATTATATAACCAATGATAGCTGATACCCATGCTGATCAATTTTTTTATGGTCAAGACTACAGACGCCCATTCACATCCGCATATTACTCGTTGGCCTCCTTCACCCATCCTCCCAATGGGCATCCCCCTATTCGCAAATCTAACGAAATGCGACAAAGTTGTCACTTTACGTATTTTAGGTATAATGTGAGCGAGAGGTACCTCCCCGCTCGCGCCGGCCCAATTATTCCTCTACTAAAATATACCTCTTACTAAAATGGATATCAAAATAAACACGAAAAACCCAATTAAATTGTGCTGTTGCACGTTATACTTACAAAAATCGTAATAATTTTATTTAATAATCTCCTTTGTTGTAGGTAATAAATACTTTGATTCGACACCAAAAGGTTTGGCATGTAAAGTTATATTTATTGTAATTGGATATCTTTTTAAATATTTGTTGATTTGGGCCATATTTACTATATAAAGGAATGCTAAAAAACAAATTATCACTCACTCAAACTGGAATAAAGCTCTTAAAAAACTATTTCTGGACATGTTGTAATGAAGAATCACAGATGAATGAAGAAAAGCTCGAGATTAAGTCTGATGACTCTCCAAGTAAAGACATGTATTTTTTGATGATTTTCAATATTAGCAGATAAGCGTCATCATATATACCCTATACTAAATGTTATATCATACATAATTTTGATGCCAAAAAGTTAGGGAAAATATTATGCGAATTCACCGCGTGAGAAATC
>LUGF01041539.1:279318-289624 GCA_001625245.1 Calycopis cecrops
TGTTAAGATGTGTAGACTTTTGCTTTGTAATACCTAAACGTTCAGTCTAAGTTTTAAATATAAATAAATATTAAATATTAAAAAGTTTTGGAAATATATATTTTCGTTTTTCACCTTTACTTTGTGTAAAAAATATGAATACTGCAGAGAATGGTTACTGAGTTTGAAATTCTGTACACTAAAATTCTCTAATAATTATGACTGAACGTCTGTCAGGACAGCCAGTTATTTTGTCTCAAGTAATTAGAGTAAACAGGTGTATAAGTAAAAGTACAACACCATAACATTTTCTTCTTATGGCGCTTGCCAATCCCGTTCTCTAGTACACGTTCCGTACGTACGAACTAAAATATTCACTTCAATGCTTATCATACAAATTGCTATCGTCCGTGGTTTCCATTACTTACAATATGGAACTATTCCAATCAGGAGCGAACCGGTATCGTCTAGGCAAGTGTGTTCTATCCTCAACCATTTCTCTCTTTTCACCAGAGAGACATGATCACACGTGAGCTTGTTCATTCTTCATTGTAAATATTTTTTTTCATTATCATCGATCATATATAATAGAAATGGAGGCGTGAGTCGTGCACGTAACAAAACTCCACACATCTGTGTATATATCTGTTTAAAAGTACAGTTGTTATATAAAAATATTCATACACTGCGTGTTGTCAATTAACGCTGGAAGTTAAATTTATCATTTGGTGAATAACAGTTTTTGCAGTTTCCGTTACCATACCTGTGTGAGGATAATAAATCGAGACCGGTCGTGATATTTAAAATTTAATTTCTCACTAAATAATCTGGATATCATTAAGAATGTTGTCGTGGTGGTTTATTATTTATATTTTGTCCCATGCTATGTTTTTAAACCAATATTATAATCACGTCAAATACTTTATTGTAAACTAGTTACTGGTGTTACTTTGTAGGTACCCAAATTTATATGTAATCAGTAGGATAATTGTTGTAATATTTAAATGTTTGAAAATGGTTTACTGACAAAATATGTATTATGATGAATAGTTAATATATGAGTACTACAATACTTTTTTATTATACATAATTCAATACCTTTTTCGACTTTTTTCCTGCCTCGTGCCTCGTGCGGCGTGCCTAGCGCCTGCATCGTCCCTGCTACATCGTTTACGTTCCAGCGACAATAGCATCCTAAAGATGCCAGGTCCGACTGCTCCATCCAGCACCACTGGGACGAAATTGCCATAGAACGGCTTAAATAATAATCATAATAATAATACTAACATAATATAATAGAAACTGTCACTAACAATATATGGATTATAACAAAATCTGAAATTAAAAAAAAATACCTCTCTTATATTTTTATTTATTTATATTTATTTATGGTTTTTCATACACCGTATCTGTATATTGTTTTGTAACAGTTTTTTATTATATTAAATAAACAAAATAGAATCAAATCATCAATCAAATCAAACGGAGCCCTGTGTCGTGCGACACCCGTTGACACCCGCATAATATAAAGATGTGTTGATCTCAATCTCCTTGATGGACCATGGGCTACTTACAAACCACACGTAACGTGACATAATGCCCATCACTTTTAAGGCGACACCGTATTAGCGACACCTTCTAATGTATCGAGCAGATATTTCCTCACTATGTACAGGAACCTCAAATTAATCAATGTTGCATTTTATTTTTTACTAAAGAAGTCTTTGTCTAGAATTGAACGATGACCAGGATATAGTCACCAAATGTTTTGACTGCTTCTTTGGTGTCTTATGAACGTAACATAGAACATACGTTAGCAACATGTGTTCGGAACCTTGTAGTTTTATAGAATGTTTACATTTTATAACATATCAGGACAAATGAGCAATTGAAGCCATTTAGTGACTACCGACGCCCATAAACATATTATAACCAGAGGTTAAACAGAGGAGGAGGATAGCAGGAGATACAATTTCTGTGTAATCTTATTATAGAATAAGCTACACAAATCTAACTGAATTAAATATTTTTGTAATTAGAACATGCCTAATTCTTTCAGTACAACAAACATAATTAGAGACTGTCTAATAAAAGTATAAAAAAAACATTTGTGCGTAAAATCTTCTTTGATGTAGGAAAATTTTAATTTTTATCAGCACTAGCTGATGCCCGCGACTGTGTTTGCGTAGCGTAGTTCTATTATAATCAAAGTGAAACGTATAATTACTACATTTTCCTACATTTCTAGGAATGAGCGATTTTCCGGCAGTAAAAGTGTCCTTGATAGGCTTAGTAGGTATCTATAAATCACAAAAAGTTTCGTTCGAATCCGTCCAGCAGTTTCGGAGATTAGCCTGGACAAACAGACAAACAAAAAAATTAAAAAACATTGAAAAGTGTTATAAAATTATTTTAACATTGCGCCCAATTAGTTTTTGGTAAATATATTCAATGTGCAGACACACCGATTTTACTATTTTATTATATGTATAGATTGTATTATGAAGGATGATTTGACTTGAATTGATTAAACCTTATCAGTCTGTTTAAAATAAAGATATAAAACAGTTACAATTAAAGTGGATGCGAAATTCTGTAATTATGCAAGTTAATGCAATCAGCGCGATGAGGATATTACCTACACTCTTCGTGTGCGAACGATAGATCTATTTTTTCAGACCATTTCAAATCGATGTTTATTTAACAAAATATTAAAATTAGACGACAAAATTTAAAACACACTCTTGAGTGGATAATACTACCTTATTTTAAAATTTGACTAGTAATTAAAAAATAACCCTGTATATTAATTGCGTGAGATCCAAGCCAACAATTGGCGGGAAATTGCGCAAAAACGTGCGAGGTGGACAACTCTGGTTTCGAAGGTCAACTCTCACTTCGGGTCACTGAGCCAGGAGAGTTAGTTAGTTATATTAAATAGCTGATCGAAAGGGCTACGCATCATGCGTGTCCATGTCTAGTGTGTAACCATGTGCAAAAAATATGTCGCAGAGAATGGTCTCAAGTACAGTACATAAAATGACAACAGAAAATTGTCAAGGTAACTCCAGTTGCACTTGATGGCATTGCTCTGCTGGTGGTTAACTAGTTTTAATACATAACAATGTCAGCACTGGCGAGACTTGCCAACAGTACCCTGCGTACTGCCCACTTTCCGGATATATGGAAAGAGGGGAGGGTTGTTGTTATACCGAAGACGTGCAAGCCCCGGAACTTGCCCGGAAGTTACCGGCTGATCACGTTGCTATCTCATATCGGGAAGCTGTTCGAGCGGCTTCTGCTCCGGAGGCTGAAGATGCACAAGGCCGGACATTTCGAGTATCGATAAAGCAACAACTTTCAACCCCTAGGGAAGTGCGCGCGGGAGTGCCGCAGGGCAGTTGTCTCTCGCCATGGCTGTACGCGGCTTACACTATCGACCTCCCCACCCTCAGTGATCGCTTGGGAGAGAGAGGGGAGGATGTGCTGCTCGCGTTGTTCGCTGACGACAGCGCATACTTCACCTCGCGGTCGCGCGTATGCAGCGGCTTCTTGATAGGCTAGACAAGTGGAGAATGTCCGTGAACGTGGCAAAAACGGCTTCTCTATTCGTCAGCCGAAAGCGCGACATGCCGAAGCGGTTAACGTTGAGGAGTGAGGAACTGTCTTGGAGATCCCTGGTGCTGTACCTCGGGTGTAGCATTGACCGTTCGCTTCGGATGGGCTCGCAGGTTGATCGTCAGATCAATTTAGCTAGAGCTTCCCGTGCGTTACGGCGGCCGATGCTGTCATCCGAGTTACCATTACGCACCAAGCTGGGTATCTACAAGACATAAGCGATCGCGCCTCACCTACGCCGCCCCCGCATGGTGTGCGTTAGCCTCGCCTACACAAAAGAAGCGGCTGCAAGCGCAGCACAACATAGCTCACTTAGAGCAATTGTGGAAGCCGGCCGGAGTCGGTGGGTGAGTTTGTGGCCCGTTTGTCTTTCGCGATGTTTAACAAGGCGGACAAAGGACCGCATGCTCACCTGAATGGCTTTGCCCCTCTACATGCGCGTCTTCCAGAAGGCCGTGCTTACCCACGAGAACTCTGCCCTCGCGATTTTCCAATTTCCGATTTTCCTATTACCGCTGGGCAATCGAGTCTGGCTTGTAGGACGAAGATTATACTAGTACACACATTCACAAGCACGAAACACACCAAAGACACAACTCACCACACCCAGTAGTCGTTAAGACTACCCAGTAGTCATTTGACTACCACTTAGCCAATTTTGGCTACACTGCACGTGTTACCGCCCCCTCCATTAAACTGCATTCTATGCAGCTCCCCACCACCAAGGGGGCAGTCCCTTTTGCGAGCATAGCCCGGGAATGAGGTTACCCTCGAGGCACGTAACACTCCATTCCTTCCTTCTTCCCTTCCCCGGTTGGAAGATGATCACCCAGCGTAACAATGGCATGTGTTTACGGAAGATGTTATGGATGACCCGGGTATAGAGAGGAAGCGCAGGGCGTTGGTGGTAAGGTGCAACTTGCAGGTGCCCAGGTTTTAGTTCGAAAGTATTATGTAAATCTATGTTATAGATACAAACATTTTAATATTAAATAAAGATTTTATTATTATTATTAACCAATATATTAGTAGCAATGAATGTAAATATTTGAATAAAAGCTTCCCATTTCTTCACATTTTCCTTACATACAACAAAACGATTGCCTTGATTAGCTACGTGTAGAAAGAACAAAAAAATAACAGACGGTGTTTAGTTTACCCTTTAGTACTCTTTATTATTTATAATTTCTTATTTTACAAGACGTAAAATAATAAATCCCAAAATGCCAATCTAGAATGGAATGGTCTTTTTCCTATTGTCATGTTCACATCTATGTTAAGATAGGAAATTTTTTTTTCACTAATTGGGCTCCATTTTAACGGTATCAACTCCGTAACCTCAGGAGTTGGATTCCTGTAATTAAGAAAGGTTTGAGAAATCAGTAATCATAGCTTCTTACCAGGTTTTAAATTAGTACCAGGGGCTTATTTTGAAGCCTTTAGTTTAGATACTCTGTGAAATAGGAACTTACACGATCGCTATTCGCTGTCTGTAATCAGATCCTTTATTAAAAAAATTGTAAGCACGTCCTCCAAAACGAACACATTTTTATGAATGAATAATTTAGAATAGTTCCCCGGTGACTCATATGGGTCTTTTGTCGATACTCAACGCCCTTTTTCAAAGGCTTAGTACTATCTAATGAATATTAACATTATTTTCTTTAAGCCATGAATTTTTGTTATTCGTGATCATTTCATAACCCTCAAAACCACAACTTCATCCAAAAAAACATCTAAGAACAACCATTTTATACCTGTATTTTACGAAATTAGTCAACAAAGTCGTCATCCTGTCTATCATTAATTGATCCACTTCTGATACACGTTTGTCATATGAGAGATCAAAAATATAGCTTAACTCATCTGCGTGAGAAACACCGAGTTCTGTAACATTAAACCTGCTCTTAACGAAATTCCTCGTCCCATTGTAAGAAAACAAATATTGGTAAACAGGTGCTCCATGTCTCATGTACTCTAACAAACTTTTCTGCACGGGATAGTTATGACAGAAGTCCGATTTGAAATCAATTAAATGATCTTTTACTGACGGCGATATCTCTTCGTCGCCTATATAGAAATGGTGTACTATATCCACCAATCTTACGTCGTAGTTATGTAAAAAATTCAGGTTGTCTCGAAATAATTTTGTCGTAAGAAATAAGTTGGAATGATTTGTATACATGACAAGTTCGTCTCGGCTATTGTATCCGACGAAACATATGGACGATCTGTTACCATTTCTCTTTTCTTTTTCTGTTACATTTTCAAAACTGTTCTCAATGCATACAGTAAGTCGGATGTTCAGATCAAAATATGACTCAATGTTTTTAAATGGATTCGTATTTGTCAAGATTCGTACTATTTCATCAGTTCTATTTGTCACAAAACCTAATTTTTTACATATTTCAATTGCTGCAATTTTATTAGATTCTGGAGTTGTAATATATTCAGGTCGGTATATGGAGCCACTTTGTAAGATCGCTCCGTCAAAAAGCTTTTCATACTTTGATAACATATGAACTTCGACAAAAACGGCTCCAGCACTTTCTCCCACAGCTGTGACGCGGTTCGAATCCCCTCCAAAGGCTTCGATGTTATTTTTAATCCATCTTAACCCTAAGACTTGGTCCTTTAAACCTTGGTTTCCGGGTACGTCTGGTGTATCGAGGTATAAAAATCCATAGAGACCAACTCTATAATTGATACTCACAAAAATGATGTCATGATTTATAAGAAATCTAGGACCGAACTGAAATATTCCTGAATTGCCTTGGACAAATCCACCACCGTGAATCCAAACTAGAACAGGCAATGATTCGTTAAGTTTTTTATTATTTGGAACATACTCGTAAACTTGCAAGCGTAGACAATCAAAATCTCCAACAATCTCTTTAGTGTATTCATCTTGTTGAGGACATTTGGATGAATCATCAAAGCATCGTATGCGCTTTTAAAAGGTGGGTGTGGAGTTGAATCCTGTAATAAAATTATTTTATATCGTGAATTTTTTTCGCATTTTGAAAGCATAAGGAGCAAATGAGGAGTCTGTAATGCTTATGGATGTCGATAGTCCTGTCAGATATGTTGCTTCTATCCGTCCTACCAACCTAGGGGCCCCGGAAACTTATGAATTGCACGAGACGCTACAGCTTATTTAATACTTTGAAACGGTATCATGTGCGCGAAAGGTACCTCCCAGGTCCTGCCAGCAAATACTCTCTTAATTAATTACTGACTAAAAGATTTTGCCTTGATTTTTAAGTAGCCCCGACTATAGAAACGTATACTACAAGTAATCTATTTTTCCTATTTCCTGGTTTTTACAACCAAAACAGCCACACACCTTGACACCAGTCAGTAGGCAGTACATATCGCGATCCTTCTACACTCTTGCCTTGCTTCTTCCACATTCATAACTCGAAGAATTCTTGTGGCCTCCTTCTGGAAGTATCCTATCAGTCAGGTCTTAGTGTTGGCTTCCCCGGAACCTGCATCCATCCACGTTATTATCCACCTTCCTAACTTTCCTCTGTATTCTTTTAACATGTTCGAATTTACTGACGCAGGGAAACTAATTTACGTATGATACCTAGGTGGTCAGGTGGCTTTTAGACCTATGTCGGACTCGGAACTTTGTGCAATACCTTCTAAATCCCTGCCAGTGCCTTAAACCTAAATAATTGTAGGATCTCGGGTCTGAAGGCAACAGGATCCCTCTAGCGACGACCGTGTCTCGTCCGTGGGTCGCCCGCCACACAAACAACGTCGGGCCCTACTAGGGAAAATTTCAGTAACAGTAAGCCAGCCAGAAACACAAAGGCGCGCCTTACCTCCAAGGCCCCCATGCGAAGGGCAACGGGCCAACCCTGCCAACTGGCGAGACCGCCACCCAGAGGCCGTGGGCATCTGAAAGCCGACACCTGGAAAGGCTGCTTCGCCCCAAAGGCATCGACTTCCTACCACTACCACTACCCAGCGGTGGGATCCGCTATTTGGTTCCGCCGCAAACCACCAAACGGCCGCAGAGGACAGAGGGAAGGACGGCAACGAAACACGGCATCTCCCCTTCCTCTGCGATCCCATCCATCCCATCTGATGGTGCGCCCTTGTTTGATCGTAGAAGGCCGGGTGCACGGCCACGGCACACCAAGACACCACTCCTCCCGCGATCTCTCCGGGCTGCAGAGGCCAGAAAACTCCGTCCCCCGCAGTCTTCTCAGACGCTTCCCGAACGGACTCATGGCCAGGCCTACTCGGAGCGTCCCCTCCTAGGATCCCTACTGGCTTCACCGTGCTGGTCCAAGCCCCCTGGTAAGGGGGCTTGGACCAGCACGGTGGCTTTTGGCTTTGATTGGCTTGGACCAATAAAGTGGAGATCCGTCAAGGGTACGGTGGAGGACTCCTCCGTTAAGCTGCTGTTAATCTCTAGCCTTTCCCCTCAAGCCTGTGCGGTATGGGAAGCCCTATCCGGCATAGCCTTGGGGATCACACACAAGCCCCTCCGACACAGCAAGGTGGCTGAGCAAGCCCAGTCTCATCTATATTCTATACACCAACACTTTTTTCCTACTTAAGCTCTCTCTCACTTCATCTTTACGAACGCATTCGGCGAAGGGTTACGCACATATTTTCGCAACGGTCTCATCTCAACTGCATCATATTTACTTTCATACACATTCTGATACCCAGCTCTCGCTTCCATACAATAACGTGGGGATTAACACATGCTTGGCATGGCGGGCACTTTGTCATCAAAACTATGCTTTTAAGCTACTTGTCAAACGCCGCTATTACCTTTACACACATTACTTTTGAAATTTTTGCAGGGATAAAAATCCTTGCAAAAATACAACCTAGATATATAAATTCATTCATTGTTTAGTTAGTTCCAGTTTCTTAGAACATAAAATTCGGGACCTACTCTATGCAATTAGTAATAATAATAATGATACCAATAAACATATTATCCTACTAATATTATAAAGGCGAAAGTTTGTGAGTGTGTTTGTTACTCTTTCACACAAAAACTACTGAACGGATTTTCATGAAATTTCACAGCTTTCATATCAGAATAACATAATAAGTTAAAATTTATAGGGATTTTTTTATAATTTGGTTATAATATAACGATAACTGTCAAGTAAGTCGGAAAAAAATCAGCCCCCTGAGAGCAATATTGGCGTGCGCTGCCCTAATCGTTGAAGTTACACAAAGATAATTACTGTAGGATTATTTAAGTCACTATGACCAAAATAGTGAAACAAACATTCAATTAATTTGGATATTTTTTAACGATGCACATTTTAGAATATTTATCGAACTCTTCTGAAAATTGATACATCTGTCACTTTACGTATTGAATGTAGATAAACTTTGTCTTTTACACTAAGTAATTCGGACAAATAGATTAAAAGTTATTATCACGATAAGATTGACTTAAACGGAATATCTAAAGCGCCTAAAATGCGCGGTGACAAATTCAATTCTCAAAGCGGTTTATTGTTTCATACAATAAGTATATATTAAATATAATATACATTTCAGTATAATATTAGATTATCTAATATCTTTAAACGAGCAATTCTTGTATATTTATATATGTGTAATCAGGATCTCGGAAACGGCTCCAACGATTTTCATGAAAGTTACAGGTTAGGGGTTTTTCGGCTCAAGGAATCGATTTATCAAGGTCCCAGGTTCGAGAAAAGCTCGGTTCTCAAGATATAATAACATATAATATATAATATCAGCGCCATCTATATTATATTATATATAATTATGGTTTTTTTACTCCTCAATAGATGGCGGAATTCTGTCTTTTCATTTTTTATCCGAGCGAAGCTCGGTCAACCAGGTACTGTATAATAATAACAACACCATTTTTGAAGTCCGAAATCCACGCGGGCGAAGCCGCGGGCGGAAGCTAGTATTTCATATTTATCAATCCAAACTAACACAGTTTACATTTTATATCTGGTGTTAGTAAATGAAATTTTAAATTCAAATTCCAATTACGATTAATAACAAAATATAGCATTAACATCATGTTTGGGCATAATTAATTTCTTTTAAAAAGGCGCCTAGATGAAAACTAAGGTCTTATAATGTGCCAGGACTTTAACTAGTTATAAGAAGCCTGTAATAAAATACCAGAACTAATATTGAGTGGGTTCATTTAATAATTTGCCTTGACAAAGACTTTAATAAAATAAAGACTTTTTTGTGCTTGCTTGTCTTGACACAGATTCTGGGTCTAAACATTCCTTTATTAAAAATTGGTAGTAGTAAAATATATATTTTTATAATATGCTTGCTAAAATTAGGCATATTAATATGTAAAGATCAAATGCCTTTGCCAATTTTGATTATTTTGATTATTCATAAGTCAACCGATTTGTATTAGGGTCAACTAACACCAAAAGCGAGGCGAAGGGCAGCGAAGCGGAGCACAGTTTATGTGTCATATGAATTTCAACTTTATTTTCATTGCTATAGTACTTATTATCGAACTCTCGCGACTTCTGGAGCATTTCAGCGACTTCTCGAGCAGTCGAGTTTCTCATGCGATAATAAGTATTATAGCAATTATTATAAAGTTGAAATTCATTTGACACATAAACTGCGCTTCGCTTTGCTGCCTTTCGCCTCGCTTTTGGTGTGAGTTGACCCGTAACGTTTCGAATGTCACTAAATTCGTGATAGTAAT